>CAUYQG010177260.1:0-12436 GCA_963574415.1 Tarsius wallacei
ATGCGCTACCACGCCCGGCTAATTTTTGATTTATTGTAGAGATGAGGTCTCGCCAAGTTGCCCAGGCGGGTCTCGAACCCACAGGCTCAGGCAATCCACTCACCTCAGCCTCCCAAAGCACGGGATTACAGGCTGAGCCACTGAGCCCGGCCTAGAGTGCTTTTTATGTTATTTCTTTCCATTTTGTTTTTTGACAGTGTTTAATAACTTAATTACAAAACAGCATATGCTGGTTATGACAATTGAAGCAATACAGGGAGTTAAAAAGTAAAAGCTTGGCCTTTTACTCTTGCACTCTGTATTTGTATTCCTGAGGTAACCATTGTAAAGATGTGTGCTCTCTCTTACATTGTATAATGTTTTTATGTTTATTTTATATTTTAAACAAGTTGTGTCATGTGATACTCCATTTGTAGAATAAAGCATGTGGTGTACATATTTCCAAGGTATATGGCATGCAGATCTACTTCATTTTGTAAATATCTTCTGTTACTATATTAAGATTGAGAATGGGTAAGGAAACAGCAACTCTCCAACCCAAGTGGTGGGTGTGATTTGCACAATCACTTTGGGCAGCCAGTTGGAATATTTATTGAAGTTGTAGATGTGTGGCAGTTCTATTACTGGATGTGTCCCATACAGAGATGTCTTGCAAGTTATTGCAGAACACAGAACCCAAATTTAAAAAATAATAATAATAATATAAAGTAATAAGCTAGGACATTAGAAATAACAGACATGATCTGTGTAATTGTGAAAATGTTTTGGGACACACTGTTCAGTGAGAATCAAGTTTCTGAATAGTTTTATAGTATGATAATTATAAAAATTATGGATAAAGCAGTAAGTAATGAGTATGCTTGAATACACACATGCATTCACATACAGAAAAAATGCAAAACCACGAACTGAGTTTATATTCACCAAATGACTAAGAGTTGCATTTGGATAAGGAGGAAAATGAAATTGTGTCTCCTGTATTTTATGAAATATATCTTATAAATGGGAATACAAATTCTAGTATCTTTTGAATTGTATTTCATATGTACACAATTACCTCAACTTCCAGTGAAGACATTTTTATTTCTATGCATCGTATTACTTTATTTTTCTGATTGTATTGCATTAGCCGAGAACTGCAGGTAACACTGTATGTGGAATCAGAACACTGAGAGACAGCAAAAGAGTGTACTTTCAAATTTGGTGTGATATTTAGCTTATATTATCAATTTCTGCCAGAAGAATCCCTTTGATTCCCAATTAAGTTTCTCTATGAACCCCTGCGATATGTGATTTATTTTTCTGTAACCAGTTAATGTGGTAATTTAAGTGGATTTTTCTTATGTTAAAGAATGTTGCTATTGGAATAACCCAACTAGGTCATGGTTTATCCTTTTTATGTATTATTGAGGTTGATTTGCTAATATTTAGATTCAAACGTTTACATCTGTGTTCATGAATTGAGGTGTTGCCTTCACAGATTACTATTGGTACTATCTTTGAGGTTTTGTTTTTTTTGGACCATATTAGCTTTGGTATGAATTAGGTATGCAACTTATCTTACTGTTCTCTAAAGTTTTGTACAAAGTGGCATTTATTCCTTTATTAACTGTTTCATTGAATTATTTTTAAAAGCACCTTACCATGTATTTGTTTTCGAAGTAGTGATATTTTGACCTAAAATGTACAGATTCAAGGGATGATATCTTACTAAACAGAAAAAATGTAATAATATAAGAAAATCCATAAGATGAAACCAGCTCTTCTTTGGAATGATGTCAGCAGAGTTTGACGTGAAAAAAATGAAATAACAAAAATGATTTCTGTTTCATTGTTAATAGAACCCATCTTCTACTTTGGTGATGTGGAATATTCTGTGGACAAGAGTGCCGGATATGTGGAAGTGCGGGTGTGGAGGACATGCACTGACCTGTCCAGGTCTTCCAGTGTCATGGTGAGATCTAGGAAAACGGACCCTCCTTCTGCAGATGGTGAGCAGCTTCCCACATCAGTTCTTTCAACTGTTCTACAATTTTCAACCACAATGACACAAATTTCTTTAAAGCTAAGATAATTCGCTCCTATTATAGAAATTTGGTCAAATAGATGTTTTTCCAAAATTATTACTGCTTAGGAGATAAATCTAGGCTTTATTTACATTTAAATAAGGTCTACAAATCAAAAGTTAGGTTACAACATAAGGCTCAAAGACTCTAAATGCAAATGCCTATGTTTGTGTGAATTGGTCCTCTCCTCCTGGCAAATCTAACATTGTTGAATGCTATGACATTATATGCATGAGAATAATCATGCTGACCACATCTTTAAAATCTAATAACATTTTAAGTATCATGCAGCCGTACATCTTCCACTTAGCCAAGTGTCCCCATAAACACTTCAGATCCAAAAGACACTCCCCACACTTCATTATACCAACTGTCTTAGCTAACACATAGCTGCCTTTTATTCTGGAATCTGCATCTCCAAAAAGTCTATCATAAAGTTTAGAGCAAGCGCAGGATGCAAAATTTCCCTTTGTTTGTTTTTTTCCTAAATGGCTAACGATACAAACTCTATTTCTCATGAACACACATATACATCATGCAGACCTCTCACATTCACTGCACAAAGCAAGCAGGAGTCATACCATTTTAAAAGTCAACAGTTTTTTAAAATGTAGTGCAACCAGCATAGTGCTTTAACTAGGTACCTAGTACATAATGGTTGAACTACGTTATTCAATTTTTTTTATTTCAATAGCTTTAAGTGACACAAATGGGTTTTGGTAACATGAATGCATTCTGTGGTGGGGAAGAAGTCTGGGCTTTAAGGGTACCCATCACCCCTACTAGTGCACAGTGTACCCAGTAGGTGATCTTTCCATCATTTTTAAGAGAAACATTCAAATCAGAGATGACGAGAGAGTACAAAGGGGAAGGAGCAGAGGAAAGGGGAAAATACAAAAAGAACCTCAAGGTGATGCAGATTTTTAAAAATGAATTTAAGACAGATGCACTCAAACATAGCTGCACATTCAGAGATAGATATAAAATGAAAGTCAGAAGAGCAAAATGCATGAAAAGAAAGAAGCAATAATATTAAACTATTGTCCCTCCTCTCAGAGTTGGTAGATATAGTGACTAAAGAATAAGAGATGGTTTTGTTTTTAACTACTTTAGATATAAATAAAAGTATCGGCACTAGGTATGTACCCCTTGGTCTCAAAAATATTAAATTAGAGATGAAACATATCTCTGAGAATAGAAGCTACTCTCATTGCTTGGGGTGAATGTGGGTGGGCTTGTGGTACAGAACTTGTACCTGAAATGTGTTGCTTTAACCAACAAGCAACCATATACCTAAATAGAATGTTCTATAGTGACTCTGGCAAAAAATTATATAGTTTCCTCATCTTAATACAATTTTAAATATATATTTTTAAATATAATCTATGATGGCAATGTATTTTATTGACATGCTAATTATTCTGAATCTAATTTGTATTAGCTTTATTAGAGTGTTTCAGAATAATGATATAGGAATTACAACATAGAAAGCTAAAATAACTAATCCAAAGTCCAAACATTTGACATAGTTAACGTTCAGAACCTGGTCTTTCATCTACTATCTCGATAACCAGGTAGACAGAATCTTTTGCATTACATTTAATATACTTTTCTGTACAATTGAGCTGGTCTCTATTTTTAAATAAGAATTATAAATACATCTACATAACTTATTTCATGTATTTTTAAAAATTTAGTCAGTCCTCAACTGAATAATCTTTTTGTTGTTGTTGCTGTCAAAGCTGGAACAGACTATGTGGGCATCAGTCGTAATTTAAATTTTGCACCTGGCGTCAACATGTAACCTGTTTGTGTTGTCATTCTTGATGACCTTGGACAACCAGTGTTGGAGGGAATTGAGAAATTTGAACTGGTGCCTCGTATACCTATGAAGGTAGCCCTTGGCGAGCCCAGCAAAGCCACAGTGTCCATAAATGACTCTGTCTCTGATTGTGTTCATTAATTTTACAATGATAAGTAAAATGATAAGCTAAGGTTTATATATGTATGATAAGTAAAATAATAAACTATTAATACCTTTATTAGTTTGCTAGGGTTGCCATAACAAAGTACTACAAACTGAGTGGCTTAAATGACAGAAATGTATTGTCTCACAGTTGTTGCTAGAAATACAAAATCAAGGGGTTGGTACAGTTGGTTCCCTCTGAGGGCTATAGGGGAAGGATGTTCGATGTCTCTCTCCTTGGCTTGTGGATGGTTGTCTTGTCCTTCCTATCTCTCTTTGCATCCTGTTTCCTCTACATATGTCTCCCTATCCAGTTTTCTTCTTTTTATGATGACATCAGTCATATTGGATTAGGACTCCTCTAATGACCTCATTGTAACTTGATTACCTCTGTAAAAACTCTACGTAACAATAAGGTCACATTCACAGATACTGGGTATTATTTCAACATGTGAATTTGAGAGGAACACAGTTTAACCCATATGAATACCCTGATCACGTCTTCCTTCCTCTTCCTGATCATCATGATAGAATTAGACAGTCTCAGCAGAAAACTTTTAGTCTTCTTCTCAAATTTTAAGAAAAATTAGAGATATTATCATCAGTATCTTGATTGTGCTTTAAGAATTTCCTTCATGAGAGAGAGCCTGCTAGAAGCCTAACACCATCTGCACGCAACTTACTTATGTAGTAAATCCTCACTTATACACCAGAACTCAAATAAAATAAAATGAAATTGAATTCCCCTCACCATAGGTGGAAGTGAATTCCCCTCACCACACGTGGAATTGCATAGACTTTTGGGTGTCAATGGTCTTTTTCCACTTCTCAGCACATGATACTTTCTGTCATCCCCCTCCCTCAGACATTCCTAAAATTTCCCTAATAAGATGCCAAAAACATTGTTCTGAGATGTCATCAAAATAGAACTCTGGTCACTCTTCAACTACAATCACACTGACAGTGCTTGGAGGAATCTAACCTATTGTCGATGAGACCTATACATGATTGACCTAGCATAGGTGTCACCTAAAAATTATACACACACATACATTTGTTGTCAACTTTCCCAACATGGTATGGGTAAACTATGCAGTAATTGTGTGCACAATATTTATGTTCTTCATATCAAGAAATTCTCAAAAGCCATGACTGAGCAACATATATAAATACAATTATCTAAAGGTTTGTGGTTTTACTTAATTTTTAGGATTTCATTACATATTCTTGCTCCACAAAACAGGCAGAACAAAATTTCAAAACTAAGGAAATCTCTTTTTCTTTTTTTTTGAGTTGGAGTCTCACTCTGTTACCCAGACTGGAGTGCAGTGGCCGCTCCCAGCCACTGTAGCCTCGACCTGCTGGGCTCCGGCGATCCTTCCACCTCAGCCTTCCAAGTAGCTGGAACTACAGGCACGCTCTACAACACCTGGCTAATTTTTTAATTTATTATAGAGATGAGGTCTTGCCAAGTTGTCCAGGTGGGTCTCAAACTCGCGGGCTCAGGCAATCCACTCACCTCAGCCTCCCAAAGCACGGGATTACAGGCTGAGCCACCGAGCCCAGCTAGGAAACCTCTTAAAGTTAAGTGACTTGCTTAAGGTCAAAACATTAGCAAGACGGTGAGTGGAGACTGAAATCCAATTATTCTCACTTATTTTCCATTATTCTTTTTACTAAACCACATCTTCTGAAATACCATTTTCCTTAAGGAAATTTTTGTTTTCTTTGACCCATGAGTTTGTTTTTGCAGTGCCTAAAATGCAATTCAAAGAACGAGTATATACTGGCAGTGAGAATGATGGGCAGATAGTTACAATGATTCACAGGAGTGGAGATATCCAGTACAGGTCTTCAGTGAGATGTTACACCCGGCAGGGGTCCGCACAGGTGATGATGGACTTTGAGGAATGCCCAAACAATATCCATCATTATATGCCTCCCTGGTAAGCTTGAGCTTGAAATGTTATATAAAATTTGAGAAAGCCAAGTTTTTGTTGAGAGATATACATCAGGCAGATAGTTTCCTTAATTTTAATAAGCTTATGATATGGTTTTATGTGTTCTGAATGATGATAAGACAAAGTTGATTTTAACAGGTTGAATGAATGTTCTTTTGGTTTCTGTATTATCGATTTTCACTGATGTGCTATATTTTTATTAAAAGTTTATTCAGTGGACAAGAGCATATCAAATGCACACAATTCACAATGCTAGAAGTTAAACATAATGTTGAAATGAATGAGATTGAAATAAAATAAATCTCAGATTTTTAATATGTATCCAGTGCCTTAAAATATTTAATTGCTTTGATGAAGTAATTGTACTTATAGAAATACATTCTAAGAAAAAGAATAAATGTGCTAAAAGATTTTCTTTTGTAGATGTTTATCACAAAGTTATTTATAATAACAAAAGATTGAAAACAACTTAGTGAACAATTGGAGAATTATTTATTTAAAGATCCATATGATGGTATATTTTCTAGCCATTAAAATATTTTAAAGAATTGTTAATGAGATGGGGGTAAGTAAGTTCAGGATATAATATTGGTCCCACTTTTTAGAGACAGACTTAATTGTTATAGGCTTAGTGTTTGTTCAGTTAAAGTTAGTAATACTCGAAACTAGTATTGAAGTCAAATTAACAAGGCTGTTAACTTTGCTTCCTAATTGTAGTGCTAGCAACTCATGAACAAAATTGTCATTTGCTATTTTTCCCTTGTTTCTGAATGACAGAACTTAAAGACAGAGATTTTTAAGATTCCCTGTACAGGTAAGGGCCTATTTCTACCATCCTGAACATGGCCAATCCGTCAGATAAGGGCCTGCCATTGCATGTATTCAAACATATATTCACTTATTCAGCTAACATTTGTTGAAGGCATATTACATGCCAAACACAATTCTTTGCACTGATACAGCAGGAAAAAGGCAACATCCTTGCCCTTTGTGGTGCCTACATTCTAGCTGCAGATGGTATCCTTTTGGCCTATGGGATGTGATTGACCTGTTGACATCATTATTGTTTCTGATGAGACAGAAAAGTCATGTATCCTTGAGGTGATGGATGACGTGCTCTATGAGGAGGCAGAAGAGCTCCGCCTGATGCTGGGCGTTCCACAGAGCAACTCTCCTTTTGGGGCTGCAGTTGGAGAACAAAATGAAACTCTGATAAGGATTCAAGATGATGCTGATAGTAAGTCTTTTTTGTGTGTGCTCAACTGTAAATTGGGAACTGAAACTCATCTAAGCCAGGGTCTTAAGTAGCTCAGAAAATAACCCTCTCTTTCCAAGGTTTCTTAAGCAATTGAGAAATAGGAAAAAGACTAAGCCAAATGGAGAACCAAGTAAACCATCAAAATGAATAAAGTTGATGTTGGAGTATATGACTGTTTATTCATTTGTTTTTTTGAGAGAGAGTCTCGCTCTGTGGCCCAGGCTGGAGTGCAGTGGTACCATCATAGCTCACTGCAATCTTGAACTTCTGGGCTCAAGCAATCCTCCCGCCTCAGCCTCCAAAATCATTGCGACTACAAGCACGAGCCACTGTGCCCAGCCAAAAATATGGTTTATATCTAAAGACTGAATCCCAAGCATCCATACCCACCCTCCCCCACCACACACATCTTTGGGTACAGGTAGGCCTACAGTTTCCTTCTCCCCTCTGCCTTTCAGTGGCCTGTTCACATATAATTTATGGTATATGGGGACAGCCTGAAGCACATGCTGGCTGGGGATTGGTTAATTCCCAGGAATTAGCTCAGCTACACATGTCAGATGCTCCCACTAATATGGAGAGAGAGAACAGAGAAGCCAGGAATGTAACAGTCATGAAGTTCTAACCACATGGAAAGAAATAATAGAAATATTAGAATGGGGGGAAAGTATTCCCCTTACTAACAATTTAATTTGTCTGTGTTATTTTAGAGACTGTTATTAAATTTGGAGAAACCAAATTTAGTGTCACTGAGCCCAAAGAACCAGGAGAGTCTGTAGTTATCAAAATTCTAGTGATCCGCCAAGGAGACACTTTGAGGTTTTCTTTGTGAGAGTCCACACCAAGGACGGCTCAGTTACTTCTGGAGAAGACTACCACCCTGTGTCAGAAGGTAAGGGGCACCTAGGGCCTGTCTCTGGATAGATCGTGCCAACACTGTGTGCTAATGCTGGTGCCCTTGAGAAAAAGAAGATAAACTTCCAATTAAAGTAAAAACAGACATACTCTTTTAAATTCATCTCCTTCAGAGAAACAAAAACAATGGAGTTTATTTCCAGGATTTTCCTTTATGACCAACAGTATACATGGGTTAGGACTTAGAGAAATTTTGAGTAGATGCACTAGATGACTTTCTGTTTTGAGTCAGTTTTAACTGTTTACTGGTTTTACCTCTCTTATAGTAATCAGATATTAAATAATAATTTCCTACGCTTTTCTATTATATTGCAATATGCGTGATAACTGTGATGATAATCTATTTTAGAAAACACCAGCAATCTAAAACTAAACCTAGAAAATTTTGTAAAGGACAGTAAAAGTCTGATGAAAAACCAACCACAAAGACCTTTCATTTCTCTTCTTCTGCAAATTGTAGTACCATTTCATCATTTACTTCTATCAGTAATTAAATTAATTAAATCTCACTCGCTCGCTCTTTGAGTTATCTGCTGACAGAACAGACATAAATCTGTTTAAGTTTATGAATGATTTGGAGTTCTAATTATCCACTGTATTTCTACTTCCCTACCTCTCGCTACCAACAATAATTAGTTCTTGGCGATCATAGTGCATCAGGCATTTATCTTGATCTTCCAACTTGCAACAAAGGTTAGAAAATGACAGATGGGTATTACTCAATCAGTAGCAAATACAGCAAAAGAAAAAAAAATAGCTTCTTCCACAAGGGGCTCATATTGTCTTTGCATATAATGATAAAGATTTGATAAACCATTATAGAACTTCAAAGTTATCCTCAGATTATTCTCTATGTAAAGAATAATAATGCATTTGCTATAAATCACATATAATTCAAAAGCAGAGAAAACAAAACTAATTTTACTGAGTTATAAAGTCTAAAATAAGTCTATAAGGAGTAGATTTTGCATGAAAGTAAAACCTTGTAAATATCAATAACAGGATTTTAACAGAAATTGTTTCTCTTAGAAATAAAAAGATTATTTTTGCTAAAACAGAAATGAAATTATAGTCATGTAAACTGATAAAGTCAGAAAAAAATTAACATTTTAAAAAATAATTAAATAATATTAAATCAACCTGTTTATCTCTTTTAGCTCATAAGTGTCAACATGCTGTTTATAATAAAAATTTATGAATTTTTTTTTGAGAACATGTTCTCATTTCTCTCTTTGAGGTTGAATTTGAGGTCAGTCCTTTGCAAAAAGAATACAGGAAAAAAAATGAAATATAGAACAAAATTTAAAACTTTTTGTGTGCTAAAAAGTCTAAAGTGACAGAAAAAGAGAAATGTGAATGAGAAAACTTGACTCTCACCTAGCAAATATACTATCAGAAAACAATAATGTAAATATTTAAAATAAATAATTTTTTAGCTTCTTAGAAATGTGATGTGTATAGCTCAGGGGGTTACAAAGCCTTGAATGCTTATAGGGCTAAGACAAACAGGGGAAATGAGTGAAGCAAGAGAAATATGAGGGAAAATGGAGCGACCAGTATCATTAGACCAGAAAGTCCATTCCTTGATGAGAAAAGTCTATACTCTCATAGCCTAGTGCCATAGGGGAAGGTACAAAAGAACTCAAAACAACATGTATTTTCCTCTAAAATTCTCAGATTTTTAAGTGTGAGAAACTAATTTTTTAGTGTCACATCATACAGGTCAAATCAAACAAATTAGTAGGCCAGCAATAGTCAGCTATTTTCAACTACTGGAACAAGAACCAAACATTCTCTCAGGATATAAGAAGTCTGTACTGATGGACTCAGATAACTGTCATATGATGGATTCAAACAACTGATGGACTCAAATGCTAAGGCAAATGGAAAAAAAAACTACTGTATCTAGAAATAGAATTTTAAAAATAAAAAGAAGAAAATCTTCATCTTTAGAGATCAAGAGAAAAAAAGTCATTTTGGTGATTAATAATTTAAAAATTGAGGTAGAATAAGACAAATACACTGGAGATACACCTTCATCTGGCAGACTTTAAAGGGTTTATAATTTAGAATTATAATGATAGAACTGCAATTACCTCAGAAAGTTGCATCTGCTATCTGCTCTCATTGGCTTTATATTCTTTATCTCTTTTTTGAAACCGTACCTCCAAAGGTATAGGAATACCAACAAGATAGTTTATCAAGTTTAGCAATATGGTCAGCTGCTTAATCATGAGTTCAATAAGACCTAATACTTTTAACATTTTAATCATCTTGAAGTGAATGGTTAAGAAAAGGATTCTGATAACAATTTTATTTTCATGACAATGAAGCAGTTCTTTTTAGTGAGAAGGGAGCAGGTGAGGGGGAAAAAAATCACTAACATTTATCTAAAATAACTTTTTTAAGTTTTCAAGAGCACAGCA
This sequence comes from Tarsius wallacei, assembly GCA_963574415.1. NCBI lineage: Eukaryota > Metazoa > Chordata > Mammalia > Primates > Tarsiidae > Tarsius > Tarsius wallacei. Next base: position 10,593 of record CAUYQG010177260.1, read on the forward strand.
GAAATAAGTCTTTTTGAAATATAATTTGATATTGTATAAAAATCAGTTTTATATCTAGCTTTCTACATCTATACATGAAGTGTATACCATCACATTTGATTATACCTGTGATCGCCTTAATTTGACTTGAGTCCCATTGGTTTAGAATTCTAGGGAAGTGAGTTTATCTGATTATGTCCCAATATTCAGACTATTGATTGTCCCTTAATTCAGCATCTTTTCAAACTGTAGGCCAACAGATCAATTATCTCATTATTAGAATTTTCTTTCAATTAGAATAGAGTAAAATAAAATATATTAAAGTATGGTGTATAGCGTAAGAATAAGTGATGTTTGTCAAACTTTTGATTCCATTTTACACACACAAGTATACTGGGCCACAATTTTCACTGTAGGCCACAGTCAAAAAAGCTTGACAAACAAAAAAAAGTCTTATCTTCATATGCCAAAAATTTAAATCTGTGATTTTGCATTTCTAGAAATTGAATTTAAGGAAGGAGAAACCCAGCACACTGTTGAAATTGAAGTACTCTTTGATGGAATGAGAGAGACGAGAGAAGCCTTCACTGTTCACCTAAAACCTGATGAAAATATGATAGCAGAGATGCAGGTAAGTAATTTAATATGTAAGTAAATTCATGGCCAGCATTTTGTCAGAGAAAATGCATATTAGTGTCATATAGCGTACCATAAAGTGAGGAAACTATGCAAGCCTTGCATGAAACAGATGTGCATAATTCTTTTTCAATACCAAAATAAATTTTGTTCTGATCAGATCATAATCAAGCAATTTCTAAAACTGTTTTGGAAAATAGTGTGTGTAAAAACTGAAGGGCTTGAGTCACTAAGTCCCACACCAGCCCACTTCCCTTCCCTGTGTCAGTCAGCAGTGATTGAACTTGGAATTAACCTACAGAGAAAAATCATCATCTCAGCACAGAGGAGTCTATTAACTTAGTGCCATAACTCATTAAAACATACATCTTAACCCACAAAACAACATGTTAACCTCAAAATCCCCACCTATTTCTCCTAGCTTTATCAGAATTTGATGTCCACAACTTCACGACCAAAATGTTACTATCCTAAAACTTGTTTGGTTTTTTTTACTTATTTAATACACCATCATCAGCCAGATTTTCCTCAAAATGAACATAATTTCCACTGAATTTTTACCTTTACATGGAAAATAATTTTTAAAATTACATGTCATTTTAGAAACAGATTAATTTCTGTATCTATGCTTAAATTTGCTATATTGTGTTTGTTATTTGTCTTACTATTAGTATGAGGTCAGATTGGGAATTTTTTTATTAATTATTTTATCATTTTGTAATCTTGACTACTTAATGGTACTTCTGTTACAGTGCCCTGTTTTTTTTTCTGAGTCACATTTGAAATTTAAGAAGTATGGGCAGAAAATATTTATCAAATATAGTTTTATGTCTTGAGCACATAAAAATGAATCTTTTATTATTATTTATATGGAGTAGTATATGAAATCTTTTGGGTGAAAAGAACAGAGATTCACTCAAATTACTTCCAAAGATCAAAACTTCCTTTAAGAATATACTTGTAGCCGGGCTCGGTGGCTCAACCTGTAATCCCACGCTTTGGGAGGCTGAAGTGAGTGGATTACCTGAGCCCGCAGGTTCGAGATCCACCTGGGCAACTTGGTGAGACCTCACCTCTACAATAAATAAAAAAAATTAGCCGGGCGTGGTAGCGCGCACCTGTAGTTCCAGCTACTTGGAAGGCTGAGGTGGAAGGATCGCCGGAGCCCAGCAGGTTGAGGCTGCGGTGGCAGGAGCGGCCACTGCACTCCAGTCTGGGCGACAGAGTGA
>CAUYQG010177273.1:0-18555 GCA_963574415.1 Tarsius wallacei
TAAGAGTTTAATCCCACTCATGAGGGCAGAACCCTCATAATTTAATCACTTTCTAAGAAGCTCCACCTTTTAATACCACTACAATGGGAATTAAGTTTCAACATAAATTTTGGAGAGACACAAACTTTCAAAACATAACAAGCTTGGGATAGTCTCTTTTTAAATCATGAATGTATTGTTCTTTGGTTATAATAAAAATGCATGGTCTGACTATGCTATTAAGAATTGGACACTTGGCTATTCATCGTGACTCACATCTGTCATCCCAGCACTTGGGAAGGGGAGGCGAGAGGACTGCCTGAACCCAGGGATTCAAGACCAGCCTGGGCAACTTGGTGATACCTCTCCTCTACAATAAAAATAAAAAAAATTAGCCGAGCATGATGGTACATGGTTGCGGTGGTTTATGAGTGTGCCACTACTCCAGCCTGGATGACAGAGTGAGACTCAGACTAAAAAACAAAACAAAGCAAAACAAAAAACAGAAAAAGGCAGAATTAGGACACATCAGTTAATTCAATAAACATGTATGCATTGAGTGCCCACTATGAGAAAGACTGATAAAATATTTGGCGTTTATACAATTATTTTTCCATTCAATGACAGAAAATATAATTTTTGAGAATATGCATGCACATTCTTATGTTCAACTGATACCTAGTCAGAGAGGAATAGACCAACAGCTCAGATTTGAAAGGCAAAACTAAATGCAATTATTTGCTGTCTCTCTGATATCTGGTGTACCATTTAAATACAAAACTGTGGTGGGAAACTGGGGGGGGGGGAGGGTGAGTGGGATGGGATTAATGGTGGTGGGTATCTATCTGGGGATGGGGAGACACCTCTTATCAACGAGGGTACCTGAATGAAATATTTTTGTATGCCTAACCCCTAACTCTACCCCGCAATAACATAATAAAATAAAATAAAATATAAAAATAAATAAATAAATAAATAAATACAAATCATGTTGTTAGATTTCTCATCACAATATAGGAAAATAAAAAAGGGATAAAATATTTAATTTTTACTATACATCCATGTATTACATCTCTACTTACCCAATGTTTATAGCAGCTACCATCATTGGACTACTTGGTCTGTCTCTGTCACTGTCTCTCTCTCTCACTCACTCTCACTCTCTGTTTCTGTCTCTTTTTCTCTCTCATCCCTCTCTTGACATACACACTGAGTCAAAAACCATGGTGATATTACTCTGAATTAGAAATATAAAAGAATTATTCAAAATTGGAAGAGTTAAAAAACAAAGTAAAGGAACAACCAAGGGTTGCAGAAAAAAAAATGAGTTAACTGTTATTTGTCTGAAGAAAAAAAAAGAACAAAAAGTAAAACAAAAAAATCCCAAGGAAACTATCATGTGAACAATTAGATAAAAAGCTGAAAATGAAATTTTTAAAGAGTTTTCATAAGTATATTAATTCAATTTGAAAGTAAATTTCCCAACTATGGACAATTTTCTCTTTTAATGAGAAGTTTTAAAAATGATTAAGCATATTCAACCAGAAAGAAAAAAAGAAAAAGTAAAATGTTAGATGTAATTCAGTTCTGTTTTTTTAATTTTACAGGAAAGCTCTCCGAGACTTAGAGAAGTTAAACAACATGTCCAGTGTTATAAAACTAGTTGTTTTAAATAATAATTTTAAAATAATTTAGCATAAAAATATTCAGAAATCAAGAAAAACATATGTAAACCACTTAAATTTCAAATATTTGGCCGGGCGCAGTGGCTCAAGCCTATAATCCCAGCACTTTGCGTGGCCAAGGCGAGAGGATTGCCTGAACTCAGGGGCTCGAAACCAGCCTGGGCAACTTGGTGAGACCTCATCTCCACAATAAATCAAAAAAATCAGCCAGGTGTGGTGGCATGCACCTGTAGTTTCAGCTGCCTGGAAGGTTGAGGCAAAAGGATCACTCGAGCCCAACAGGGCGAAGCTGCAGTGACCATGAGCATGCCACTGCCCTCCAGTTTGGGCAATAGAGTGAGACTCCAACTCAAAAAAAAAAAAAATTCAAATATTTGAAAGATTAAAATGTCCTTTCAACACAGAATATATAAGGTGATATAAAGAACAGAGTATCATATGTTCTCATTTATAAGCGGACCTTGAAAAATTATCATAATACTCTAACAAAGGAATGGGCAGTAGTGGAAAACTGCCAGGGGAGGGGGGGTGTGGGACTGGCAGTTGAGGAAAACTGACAGGGGAAAGAGGAGCACACCTCATCAACAAAGGTACCTGCAAAATGAACATTTGTATACCTAACCCTGAATTTTGCCCCATACCTTTAATATAAAATAATAATAACGATAATTGATGTATAGTCTCACTAGTAATAAGACTATATGTGAGTGGGGGAAGATGAAGAGTAAGTTAGTACACCCTATAATTGTGGTGGTGTTTTTATGCCTTTAGTACAAAATTTTAAAAAAACAAGTTTATCAAAGCTAATAATAATACAACAATATGTTAAGAGATAGGCAATATAAAAAGTTATAAATTGAGAAAACAAAAGGCCAAAAACAGTGGGAGGGTAATTGAATTCAAATGTAGGATTGCATGATTTTTTAAAATCTTTTTTTTGCAATTAAAATTATCATCAGTTTTAAATAACTTGTTACAACTATACAGGTTTTTTTTTTATAAGCCTCGTGGTAACCCAACATATAAACTTATAATAGACATGCAAAAAATGGAAATAACAAAATTAAACAATACTTCCAGAGAAAATCACTTACCCACAACAAAAGACAGTAAGAAAAGGTAAAGAAAGAGAGGACAACAGAAAGCAACTTAAAAAATAAAAACAGTAACAAGGAAACCAAAAAAATGGCAATAGTAAGTCTTATCTATCAATAATAATATTAAGTATAAAGGAACTAAATCCTCCAATTAAAAGACAAAATGAATTACTTTAAAATATACCTACCTACATGCTGCCTACAAAAAACTGTCCTCACATATAAAAGAACACATAGACTGAAAAAAAGTGATGAAAAAAGATGTTCCATGCAAACTGAAACCGAAAACAGGAATAGATTTACTTATATCAGATAATATAGATTTCGAGTGAAAATCTATAAAGAGATGGAAAAGTCATCATACAATGATAAAAGTTAATTCAGCAAGAGAATACAACAATTATAAATATATATGCACTCAATATTGAAACACCCAAATATATAAAGTGAATATTAAAAGATCTAAAGGAAAAGATAGACTGCAATAGAATAATAGTAAGGGACTTTAAAATCCCACTTTTAGCAGCAAACAGATCAACCAGACAGAAAGTCAACAGAGAAACATTGAAATGATACTATGCTCTGAACAAATAAAATTAACTGACATTTATAAAAAACATTCCATCCAACTGCTACAGAATGTACATTATTGACCTATCTTAGGCCACAAAATAAGTCTCCACAAATTCAAAAAAATAAAATTTAGGTCAATTAATTTTTCCGCTCACAATGGAGTAAAACTACAAATTAATAACAAGAGAAGCATTGGAAACTGAACAAATACATGGAAACTAAATAACATGGCTCTGGATGACAAATAGATTAATAAAATTACAAAGGAAATTTTAAATTTTTTGGAAATGAATGTAAGTGAAAACACAACATTCCAAAACCTGTAGAATACAGCAAAGGAGGTAGTCAGAGGGAAGTTCATAGTAATAAATGCCTACACTAAAAATATAACAAGACTTCAAGTGAACCAACTAATCTTATACATAAAGGAATTCTAAAAGCAAGGGAAAAAAGTAGAAGGAAAGTAATAACAAAGGTTAGAGCATAAAAAAATGAAATTGGGACCAAATAAATATAAAAGATCAATGAAACAAAAAGTTCATTTTTTGAAAAAAATTAAAAAATCAAGAAAGCTTTAGCTGGACTTAAAAAGAAAAAAGGGATGACCCAAATTATTATTATTATTATTATTATTTTTTGAGTTGGAGTCTCACTCTGTCGCCCAGACTGGAGTGCAGTGGCCGCTCCCGGCCACCGCAGCCTCGACCCGCTGGACTCCGGTGATCCTTCCGCCTCAGCCTTCCAAGTAGCTGGAACTAAAATTATTAAAATCAGAGATGAGAAAGGAGACTTTAAAGCTGATACCAGAGAACTACAAAGGATCTAAAGCAAGTACTACAAATAACTATATGCCAATAAATTTGAAAACCTAGAAGAACCGAATAAATAAATAAATTCCTGGGCTCATATCAGGATTAAAACATGAAGAAATAGGCAACCCAAGCAGATTAATAGCAAGTTAGAAGATAGAGCAGTAATAAAAGGTATCCTATCAAAGAAAAGCTGAGAACCGGATGACTTTACTACTAAATTGTACCAAACATTTAAAGAAGAACAAATTACAATTATATTCAAACAATTCCAAAAAAAGGAGAAACTACTTCCAAACTTCCAAACTACTTCCAAACAAGACCAGCTTTACCCTAAGACGATAAACAGACAAGGACATAAAACGACATAGATGCAAAAATCCTTGACAAAATACTAGTAAAGCCAATTTGACAAAACACTGAAAAGATTGTTCACCATGATCAAATGGGATTCATTGCTGCAAAGATGATTCAACTTTCATAAATCAATAAACATGTTACATCACATCAACAGCATCAAAGAGAAAGCTGTATAATCATTTCAATAGATGCTGAAAAGCTTTCCATTAAATGCAACATCATTTCATAATAAAAAACTCTCAAGAATAGGATACAGAAGAAAAATATCTCAAAGAAATAAAGGTCGTATATGTTAAATTCACATCTAACATCTTCATAAACAGGCAAAAATTAAAATGCTTTTCTCTAAGATTTGGAACAAAACAAGAATACTTTGTTACACCAATTTTATCCAACATAGTCCTGGAAATCCTAGCCAGAGCAATCAGGCAAAGAGAAAAAAATAAAGAGCATCTAAATTAGAAAGGAAGATATCAAATTGTTCTTGTTTGCAGACAAGATTTTTCATTTAGAAAAAATTAAATATTCTACACTAATATTGTTAGAATTAATAAACTAACTCAGTAATCTTGCAGAATTACAAGCATTTTTCTACACCAACAGTGAACAATTTGAAAAATAACTCAAGAATGCGATCTCATTTACAATAGCTTAAAATAATATAAAATACCTAGGTATCAATTTAACTAAAGAAATGAAAGACCTCTATGGTGAAAAGTATAAAACAATGAGAAAGGAAAATTAAGAGAAAAATATTAAATACTATAAAAAATTCCACGTTTCTGAATTGAAAGAATCAATATTGTTAAAATGTCCATACTCCCCAAACAATTTACAGATTGAATAAAATCTCTGTCAAAATATCAATAATTCTTCACAAAAACAGACATCACAATCTTATAACTTACATGGAACCAAAAAAAAAACCTCAGACAGCCAAGAAATATTGAGCACAAACAACAGGGCTGGAAGCATCATACCATCTGACTTCCAAATGTATTAAAATGACATATAACCAAAACATCATGGGACTAGCATCAAAACAGATATATAGATGAATGATACAGATTAGAGAACCCAGAAATAAATACATGCATTTATAAACAACTGATTTTTGACAAAGACATCAAGCACATACTTTATTGATTTTTTTTTTTTGAGTTGGAGTCTCACTGTGTCGCCCAGACTGGAGTGCAGTGGCCGCTCCCGGCCACCGCAGCCTCAACCTGCTGGGCTCCGGCGATCCTTCCACCTCCGCTTTCCAAGTAGCTGGAACCACAGGCACGCGCTACTACGCCTGGCTGATTTTTTTTTAATTTATTGTAGAGATGAGGTCTCACCAAGTTGCCCAGGTGGGTCTCGAACCCTCGGGGTCAGGCAATCCACTCACCTCAGCCTCCCAAACGTGGGATTACAGGGTGAACCACCGAGCCCAGCAAGCACACACTTTAAGGAAAGGACAAAATTTTCAATAAATGGAACTGGAATAACCTTGATATCCATATGCAGAAGAATAAAACTAGGCTCCCATTTCTCATTACATACAAAAAAATCAAATAAAGAGAGTAAAAATTTAAATCTATGAACCCATGGAACTACTACAAGAATATATTTTGGCAACCTTTTGGGTTATTGGCAAGTATTTTTTGAGTAAGAAAACCCTCAAAAGCACAGGCAACAAAAGCAAAAATTGACGAATGCAATTACATCAAGCCAAGAAGATTTTAAAGCTAAAAAGAACACAAACATAAATATTGCCTGTTCTCACATTTATGTATAGGAGCTAAAAATATTTGATCTCATAGAGGTAGTAAATATAATGGTGGTTATCATAGGCTAGCAAGGATATATGTTTAAAAAAAGAGAAATTAAAGAAAATTTAGTTAATAGCTACAAAAATACAGTTAGGTTACAAGGACTAATATGTAGAGTTCATTAACAAAGTAGAGTGGTTATAATTAATAATTATTAATTGTATATTTCAAAATAGCTGGAAAAGAAGATGTGGAATGTTTCCAACACAAAGAAATGATAAATGTTTGAAGTGATTGATATCCCAATTACTCTGATTTGCACTAATACACATATATGCATGCATCAAAATCTCACATACACCTCATAAACATGTATAACTACTATCTATCAATAAAAAAGTAAAGAAATCTCCAGGAACACATGGTAATGTCAACCACTTTAAGATGTAGAAGACTCATTGCAAGTTACTGGCTCACACAATGGTAAGGGCTGGCTAGACAAGTCTGAGATATGCAATACAGACTTTCAGGCATGGGCTGAAAACCCTTTTAGTTCCAGAATAAACACAAAATTTATTTTTATGAAAGAAATTCTCAGATCTGCTCTTAAGGCTTTTCAGCTGATTAAACTGAGTCATCTCTTCGACCTAAAGTTAACTGATTATGAACGTTATCCCAGTACCTTCACAGAAACACCTAGATTAGTGTCCTGTTGAATTACTAGTGACTGTACAATGACAATTACACACACACACACACAACAGTCACAGTCTACTTCCTGTCAACTTGGCATTAATATTTAAATTACACTTAATCTCCAAATGAAGATAATGATAGGGTGGAACATCTGCCTAAAATGATATAACTGTCTTGTATATAACCAAAGACTTATTACTCTTCTTCCCAGAAGAGGAGAAAAAGTTATTGCCAATCTTCTTCTTTGATATCTTATTACTTAATTAGTATGGTATAAAATCAACTGTTATTGTTACATATTTTGTTACATTATAAGGGTATAAAAGAAGAAAAGAAAATATTTAGTTAATATATTGACTAATACATTCATAACAGAATAAAGACAAAACACTTGCAACTCTATAGTCTTCATTTCTGCTAATGGTCATATGGTCATAACTGGTATTCATCACTCTCTTCTTTCACTATCCATTTCAAATCTTCTTTCTCCTTGGCAATAATTTCATAAGGTCTTCATAATCTTCCTGGTGGAGACACCCATATCTGCATTTTTTTTTTTTGAGTGGGAGTTTCACTCTGTCACCCAGACTGGAGTGTAGTGGCTGCTCCCGGCCACTGCAGCCTCGACCTGCTGGGCTCCGGCATCCTTCTGCCTCAGCCTTCCAAGTAGCTGGAACTACAGGCGTGCGCTACCACACCCAGCTAATTTTTTGATTTATTGTAGAGATGAGGTCTCACCAACTTGCTCAGGCGGGTCTCGAACCCGCGGGTTAAGGCAATCCACTCACCTCAGCCTCCCAAGACGCAGGATTACAGACTGAGCCACCGAGCCCGGCTCTTTTTTTTTTTTTTTAAATGCATTTGGTAAAAGAGATTGCTAACTGCATTCCAACCATATTTCATTCTTTAAGAGTCTGGGTCAGTAGAAGTCTCACCTGAAATAGGTTTCCACTGATTTTTGACACGGTATTACTAAGAGACGCCACAAGAGATTTCCTGTATTCCAGACATAATTTTTTTATTTCTATCATAGTAACTGAATTTTTTTCTGGCAATCAAGATCAATAATCCCAGGCAGTAATCTTTTAATATGCATACTGATCTAGAGGCATGAAGAGTCCAATGCGGTTGAGTGGCAGACTCAATATCCAGTTCAATAGAATCATTATTGTTTGCCTTTATTAAAGCATTCCTCCCTTTGGTGCTAAGATGTCTAAACCATTAGAACCTAAAGTAATGGGAACAAAAATAAAACATTTCTTAGTAAATCTCTAGGGGTAAAAATGAAAGATGTCATTCTAATTTCTACTCCTTGATTCTCGGAATCATAAATCCTGTATGTAATAGAAACAGCACCATATATTAAACATTGATTTAGAACACAGACAGCATATTGAAAGATGCTGTCCAGTCCTAAAAGTTATTACTCTAAAGTCTGTACTTTAACTCAGTTTTCATAAAGGGATACTATAATTTTATTAAGATTGAAGATGCTTGAAGATGGTGGGGAACATGGTTAGAACAAGGAATGATATGACACTTCACATCTTATGAAGTGAGTTCCTTAATTATAAACAATACTGCAGGGGATACCATGAAAACAGAAAAGCATTCTATAGTTTTGCAGACAGCAGTTAGCAGGAACATTGCAGGCAAGGGAGTCAAATTTATATATAAACATTTATTTTAGTAAGAACAAAACACTGCCCTTTCCATGATGGAAGTGGTCCAAAGTAATCAACCTTCCAAGGGATAGCTAATTTCTCACCTACGGAAATGGTGCCACACCGGAGACTCAGTGCTAGTCTCTGCTGCTGTCAGATGTGGCATGCCTCACTGACTATTGCCAAATTGTCCTTGATGAGTGGACATCCATGTTCTTGAGTCCATGCTTAATCACCACTTTTGTCACCTTGGCCATTGTGTTCATGATCCAAAGGCACAATGAAAAGAATTTCTGGGAGAAGAGACTGACTGGTAATCATGAACAGTTCATTCTACTCACTTGATTACTTAAATTCATCTCTCTTGAGGTAACTTTCGGCAAGCATTCAAATGAGGCACAAATATCTTTAAATTCCTTGTCAATTCAAAGAAGTGTATCCACATACCTCTACCCCAGACCTTCTGTTCACCAATTTTCAATCACGTTCCTTACAATTCTCTGGCAATGTAGCCAAACAATTAGACACAACCATTGAATTGCCATAGATTTTTACTTCTAGCGACTTCTCCTTTCAGAAAAAATGCTCAGACAGGTGTGCTTCTAAAATTTCTCTCAACTGGGAGAGTTTCCTTTCCCATTGTTCTTTACAGATAGTCCAGAAAGAGATTGTAACGTGGCAGTACTTTCTGGTATTGCCTGAGTATCATATGGAATCATCTGTAAACTAGGCTTAAGTTTTCGCTTTCTCAGTTAACAGATGGCAAAGCAGCTTGAACAGTAGCCTGGACCTGGAGCAAAACATCCTGTTGTTTTGGGCTCCACTCAAAGCTAGTATCTTTTTGGGTCATTCAGACAATGGTTCTAAGTAGCACACCCAAATGAGGAATATGTTGCCTCCAAACTCTAAAGATCACTAACTGTTATACCTCTTTATTGGTAGTATAAAAGGCCAAAAGAAAAAGAGCACATTTCAACATGTCACATATCACCAAAAGTTCGCAGATGTGGGAGGTCCCTGAATTTTTGTCAGATTTATTTTCCATCCTTTAAGATGCAAATATCTTGCCAATGTTTCTAAAATAATTGTTACTTTCTTCTCACCAGTTCCAACTGGCATAATATCATCAGTGTAATGAAACTTCATGAGGTTTTATAGAAAAGAAAGATAATCAAGGTCCTTCTGAACAGAATTATGACCTAAACAGTTGACAGAGTCTAACATAGGACAGTGAGAGTGTATTTTCTGACCTTGCCAGCTAAATACAAACTGCCTCTGTTGGTCATTACCAACAGGTATAGAGATAAAGCAAAAGCCAAATCTATAACTGCATACCAGGTAACAGGATATGTGTTAATTTTCTCAAGCAATGAAACTACATATGAAAGCATATTAGGCATTGGATAAGCTGCCTGATCAAGTTGACAATACTTCAGTCTCATTTTCCAAGATCCATCTGTTTCTGCACAGGCTAAAAAGATAAGTTGCAAAGGCATGTGGTGAGAATCATTACAACTTTTAAGCTCTTGATGGTGGCAATAATCTCTAAATCCCTCCAAGAATGCTTTGTTGCTTTTGATTTATTATTTATCTAGGTAGAGACAATTCTAGTGTCATTCACTTGGCTTTCATGGATAATAGCCATAGTGCCATTTGGGAAACAATGATAAAAGATTCAAAGGGTAAGTTTCGGGCCACGTAGCAGGGGTTTTTTTGTGATAACTGATCTCCCTTCATTTTAAGATTCTGGATTTTTAAACTGAGTCCAAGTATGCTTTAGAGATTCAAGTTAGAATTCTATTGAATAGACTTTGAAATTCTCTGCTTATGTAGATGAATTAAGAACTTAATAAACTGTCCATCTATTTCTTTTCTAGTTGAGCCATGGTACACTAACTAGTGAAATAGATCTCTGTGAGTTAGGTTATTCTTATTCCAACTTTGGGCCTTACATATATAACAGGAACCATACGCACCTTGTCCTTGGTGATTAAATGCTGCAATCTATCTCCTATCACCATAGATCCCATTATCCCCATTAATATTTAGTTAGATGGTAGCATGTCCCACTGTCCTTTCTGAACTACAGAGAAGAGAGACAACAGAGCTTATCAGGGTGCTGGGGATCCCAACTAAATTTATTTATCACAATTGTTATGAAACCTGTGTTCTCTGGACCCTCCCGGGATGTGTGAACATATCATACACGGTATTGCACCCTAACATTCTAATGATACTAGGCCAGTAGATCTACCTTCCTACATAGTACATGAAGGCATTTCTGAACATTTGGACTCCATTTAGTATAGGCAATCCTTTGGTCCAAGTGTTATCCTCCAACCTAACACTCTAACCCTTGCTAACCACTCAAGCAAAAATATATAATATTTGCTTAGTGGGCCCATAATAACACATTTTCCCTCATTTAACTTTATGTTCCTTTCATTATTTTATCCTACTCTTAATATCCATTCCCACATATATTCCCATATATATGCCTATATGACCTGGAAAAATTATGCAGTGTTATTAGTGTGTTGTATACCTTCTTCTCAGTCACTCTGCTCCTTACTCTCCGGGACCTGCTGAGACTTAACTCGAATTGTAGACATAGGAGCAAATAGGGTGTCGGAACAGGTTCTGAGTATAATTAGCCATGGTTCACAAGGAAACTTCCTTAGGGGACACCATGACTGCTTTTTAGGCAACAGAGGGCTAACCCCCATCGACAGGGGCAGAAGAGCTGTTTCTATGAAGAAAGTAGACACAGCAGAATTTAAGAGTTCAAGATGCACCAGCTTCATTGGGATCTGTCTATTTCTTTCTATTCCAATTTGTAGAGTTCCATCCTTTTCCAAATAATGTCTCCATTTTGACAAAACACATGCCAGATCAGAGATTTATACGCATCAGAAACTATCCTGGGAAGGAACTTCCCATTGTCTTTTATGAAGCTAGTGTTATTAAAAAAACAAAACCAGAAAAGATAATACAAAAATAAAACAGACTAAGATCATAAATATACAACAAAATACTTAATAGAATATTAATAAGTAAAATTTAGAAATATGTAAAGGTTATACTTCATGACCAAGTTAGATTTATTCCAAAGATGAGAGGTTGGCGCAACAGTAAAAAATCAATCATGTTAACACACCACATAAACAGTTTAAAGAATACAATAAAATGATCATATTAATTGATGCAGAAAAAATATTTAATAAAAATCTAACAGCCAGGTATGATAGCAAAAAGTTTTCAGAAAAATGCAAATAAAGGGTAAGTTCCTCAGCTTCATAAAATGCAACTAAAAAAAACCAAAAAGTAAAAAGAAAAATCAATTACAGCTAACATTATATTTAATGATAAAAGATGTTTTCTCCCTAAAGTTAGGGGAAAAAAGTGGAATGTTCTCTTTAATGACTATAATTCAACATAGTGCTGCATATTCCACTACTAAGAAAATTCTAATGTTTAAAGGAAAGAAAAGAAATGCAAGTCAGAAAGGAAAAAAATGAAACTGTTCATATGCCCATAGCATAATTTTCTACAATAAAAACTTTAACCAATTTACAAATGAACTACTGAGTTCAGGAAGCTATAGAATATGAAATCAACATAAAAATAAGCTGTATTTCAATACACTAGTCGTGAACATGCAAAAACAAAGTTAAAAACACTATATCATCCACAATTGTTAAATAATTGAAATAGTTGTAAGTCTAATAAAACATGTAATAGATAGGTATTCAAAAAACTACACAATGTTGATGAAAAAGGTCAACGAAGCTATAAATAAAAGAGATACATACTATTTTACAATTCTTCACTTATACGAGCACAGGTATAACAAAATTCCTATTAAAGTATCAGCAAGATTTTTTAAGGTATATTCAATATTTTTCAAAATTTTATATAAAAAGGCAAGACAACTAGAATAGCTAAAACAACTTTTTGAAATGCAAAATAAAGTGGAAATAATCAATGTACCTATTTTTAAGACTTACTTACCTATGTACAGTATTCAACACTGTGTGCCAATGGCAGAGATGTAGATATGTAGATCAAAGGGACTGCATAAAAAACCTGTAAATAGATCCTCACTAAAAAGCCCAACTGAGTTTTGGCACAGATGCAAAAGAAATTTAATGGAGAAAAGGTAGATTTTCCAACAAAAATAACCAGAATATTTAAATAAATAGGGCCATTACAATCGAAGATTTGTAGTCTAATTTTTTTTTTTTTTTTTTGAGTTGGAGTCTCACTGTCACCCAGACTGGAGTGCAGTGGCCACTCCCGGCCACCGCAGCCTCGACCTGCTGGGCTCTGGGGATCCTTCCGCCTCAGCCTTCCGAGTAGCCAGAATTACAGGCGCACACTACTATGCCCGGCTGATTTTTTAAATTTATTGTAGAGATGAGGTCTCGCCAAGTTGCCCAGGCGGGTCTCGAACCCGCGGGCTCAGGCAATCCACTCACTTCAGCCTCCCAAAGGCGCGGGATTACAGGCTGAGCCACCAAGCCTTGCTTTGTAGTCTAATTTTTAAAAGCAACTATATATTTTATCTCCGAAAGACTTATTTTCTCATTTTTTAAGAAAATATGCCAATGGCCTATTTCACATTATTGCATTACTTACTGGCAATCTTACTAGTTTACCTTACTTCTTGTCCAACTCCAGTAAAGTTCATTATTTTTATGAGATCTCTGCTCAATCAATGATATTATCTTGTTCAATCAGATCTTATTTTCTAACTATATGTAGATTGAATCCTCTCCTATTGTCTATGCATTTTGATTCCCCTTTCCACATTATTTTTTATAACTATTGATAAAAAATCTGATATATATATATTTTTTCTTATTTGTGTTCCCCAACTGGAATGCAAACTATAGGAGATATGTAACTTTCTTTGTTCATTGGTCCATCCTTCTGGTGTTTAGGAGCTACTCGTCATGTAATAGATATTCAGCACATATTCCTGAAATGAATGTATACCACCTATAAACTATGTTGCTTACTGCAGGTTTTCAGCTAAACCAGCAAAATTTGAGTGGTTACACAACTCCTGATAATTAAGGAGTCATGGTATTAAGAACTGAGGTGCAGAAGCTGGCCCATTTCAAAATATGATCTCCCAATGTTAAACAAAAGCAATAACTTACTGTATTAATTAAACTACTTCAAACTTGTTTCTAAATTTACAAAAACAAAATTTAATTAGTTTATCATGTTTAATTGTCATTACGTTTTTAATTTTCATTTGGTCCTAGTATTCTACTGATTTTAAAATGTTTGATAGATATGGGTTTCCTCAAGAATCTTAAACAAACAAACAACTTTGGCTAATTTTTGCTACTGATAATATTTATCTTCTTCCAAGGATCTTGGCTTTTGAGAAAGATAAAGGTATAAAGGCTACTTAGTTGGGGGGATGATTTACAGAATATTTTTTTATTTTTTTAAAGTTCTTAGTTGCTAATTTAATTTTGACTTACATGTACACATATATATGTATTATAAATATATTAATCCTAATAATGTATCATAAAAATAATTACAGGTAGAGTTGATGAATGTATCTAACAGATATTTGTAATAGAACAAACGTCAAGTATCCTTATTTTATTTATTACTGTCTTCAAATCATGAGTCAAAAATTGGTACTTTTTTTAAACAAATGCATATTCCCTGATCAGCAGGGATTTAAAAAAAATCTGTTTTACATTTTTCTTATCATACCTTAATATTGATAGGCAGTGTCAATAGGTCTAAAAACATTTTGCAGTCATATTGTCTTATCTACTTAAATGAGTTTTAAAAACATAAAAATTAAATTCATTATTTGCTCAGCAAACCATAATACATCAACAAAAATTATTTGCTGTTGATCTCTTTACCACAGCTTGGTATTGATACAAGAAAAGGCATAAAGACCAATGGAATAGGATAGACATTCTGGAAGCAAAACCTCAATTTCTCAACCAACTCATCTTCCACAAAGCCTCCAACAACAACCACTGGAGAGAGGAGAATCTATTCAGTAAATAGTGCTGGGAAAACTAGATGGCCACGTGCAGAAGAATGAAGCAGGACCCCTATTTATCACCATACATAAAAATCAACTCCAAATGGATCAAAGACCCAAATGTAAAACCTCCAATTTTAAGAATCTTAGAACATGCAGGAGACAACCTTACAGAAATCACAATAGGCAAAGAATTCCTGATAAAAACCTCAAAGCCCATGTCATAAGAGATAAGATATACAAGTGGGATCTCATCAGTCTGAAAAGCTTCCACAAAGCAAAAGAAACCATCAAAAGAGCGGGGAGACAGCCCACAGAATGGGAAAAAAAAATATTTGCCAACTGTATATCTGACAAAGGCATAACATCCAGGATCTATAAGGAACTCAAACATGATGAAAGGAAAAAACCAAACTGCCCCATTAAAAAGTAGGCAAAATACATGAATAGACACCTCTCAAAAGAAGACATACCAACAGCCAACAGACACATGAAAAAGTACTCAGCCACACTAAGCATCAGAGAAATGCAAATCAAAACTACAATGAAATATCATCTAACTCCAATAAGACTAACCATCATTAATAAAACAAAAAACAGCAGATGCTAGTGAAGATGTGCAGAAAGGGAACTTTTCTATACTGTTGGTAGGAATGCAAACTAGTTCAACCTCTATGGAAAACAGTGTGGCGAGTCCTAAAAGAACTAGAAATTGACCTTCCATATGATCCAGCAGTCCCACTCCTGGGAATGTACCTAAAGGAACATAAATCACACTACCAAAAAGATATCTGCACATGCATGTTTATTGCAGCACTATTTACAATTGCAAAAACAAGGAACCAACCGTGCTGCCTGTCAAAACTGGACTGGATAAAAAATGTGGTACATATACACAATGGAATATTATACACCATAAAGAAGAACAAAATTATGGACTTCTCATCAATTTAGATGAAATCAGAGTCTATAACACTCAGCGATTTATCACTGAAACAAATAACTGAGTACCACATGTTCTCACTCATAAGTAGACTTTGAACATTTGCCATAATACTTTAAAGAAAGGGACTGCCCATAGCCAGAAACTTCCAGGGTAGGGATTGGAGGTAGGGAGGACATGATATTAATAAGGATAACTGATCTCAAACCATGCAAAGAGGGGACCCACGGGAGACTCAAACTTTACCTGTATGATGACCACTTGTGTACCTAATCCTGAATTGTACCCCAAATCTTTAAATTTTTTTTTAAAAGCCTTCATTAATTTCCATTTGTTATGGAGATATTTTAAAAAGCCAAATGTTTGCATTGATTATTACAACCTGTTAGCCATGATAGGTCTTATCTACTTTTCAGATTCAACTTTTGCCACTGATTTTCTCACTATGCTGTAGCCAAATCAGCTTTCCTTCCATTTCAGAGTCATATTCTTAGGCTTAACTCCAACTCCAAAATTAAGACTTGAAAAACCTGATTCAAGAACAGAGTATAATAAAAATAAATAAAAGATGATTAGATGTCTTTATTTTGTTCTTGCTGCTATTATTAAATACCTTAGGCTAGGTCATTTATAAATAACAAAAATGTATTGCTTACTCTTCCGATGGCTGGGTTGTTCAAGATGAATTTGCCAGTAGTCTTAGTCTGGTGAGCGAAAGGTCCTTATAGATGACGAGTGCTAGTGTTGTCTTCACATGATGGATAGGGCAAACACATTTCTTTCATTGTCTTTTATAAAGATACTAATCCCCTTAATAAGGACGGAAAACTCATGATTTAGTCAATTCCCAAAAGCTTTACTTCTTAATATCACCACATTGCGGATTATGTTTCAACAAATAAATTTTGAGAGGACACAAAAGTTCAACCATTGCTTTGAAATGGACTCCATTGACTTGATTTAGTTATGTCTTTGTAGTTTGGTTTGCCATTAATTATTCATGTTTTTCAAAGTTGCCCTGAAGTAAAAATGCAAAAGGTACTTTATAAATATATAGACAAGACCACATTGCAATGGTTTTAAATCAAATCCACCCAAATTATTCACTAAAAACATCATTTTTATCATAATCTAAATAATAAATCGCACCACTTTAAAATTTGGAGTATATCTATAAAATGAGAACAAAAATGGGTACAGCTGATATTGTATTTACTCTTGAAAAACCTCCGTGTTAAGAGAAACTTCATCAGTAGAGAAAAGCACACCAGATTGGTTTTTAACTATAGTTATTCAATTATTAGTGCATGGGCAAAGAATAAAAATCATATTAAATAGTGGCAGCTGCAGCAGTGAGAGAGGGAGGAGACAAACAGGAAATATATACAGTGAGATTGGCCTTCCATCCATGCTATTTGTGGACTGGGTAAAATTCATGCATGTCTTCTGTGAGAGGTGGGGAAGGCGTGAATCTGCTCATCTTCATTTTATCACAGTCTGCAGAGGCTGAAAAAGAAACAGATTTACTGATCTGGTCTCATCAGGGAAGTGGGGACTATGAAGGAAATCTGGATTTGTCAGACATATTGAGAGATAGTATTTCCAAACTTTGGACTCAGTGAACTACTTTCTTACCTGTTCTCTGGCTGAGATTGAAATAATTGAGAGATAAATGAGTCACCTAGTTACAAGCAGCACTGAAAATGCCATCATGCAAGGGTTTATCCCTAGGATATTTTCAGCGTGGAGAAATAGAGAAACTTATTTATTTTCTTCAGATAGCTGTCATCCAAGATCCCCAAAACATTGTGCAATTCAAGCCTAGTTTGTTTTTTCAGTTCACAATTTATAAAATCACTACTCCTCATACATAAATAAGTGTGATTGCAAAGAACAGAATAATGCTAACAGAGAGTTCTCTCCATGGAAATCTACATAAGAAACAGGGTTGAACTCCTTCCTATAGTGTATGACTCTGTTTCAACATAATTTATCTGAATTCTATGTATTTTTCCATAAACTAAATTTTAACTGTATTTTTCCTATTGTTGAAACCAAATGCAAGAGGCATATAGTCTTTCACACATTTCTTTCTTCTTAGATGCAACTTTAAACTCTGAACATTAAGCTTCTTTTGTAGTCAGACACTATGTGTTTATCATTTTTGCTTATCTCATGTCTTAACTTAAAAGAAATATTGTACACATTTTTATTAAGTTAGTGACAATACAAAATGAATGAGTAAAAAGAATGTTATTTCTATGATCAACAAATACTAAGTTTTGGGTAAGTTTCTATGACTAAACATATTTACCAGATATGCTAATCAAGTCACCTATAAACATTTGTAAACCTCAAATCATGTTTACACATAAATTGCTGTCAACTTGGAACATACGTCTAATTTTACACCAATTTTATTTATTTATTTATTTATTTTAATTTTAAAGACATAGGGTACTATTCAGGGTTAGGTGTACAAATGGTCATTGTGTAGGTAAAATTTGGCTCATTTTGGTCCCTACCTCACCTGGTTTGAGATTAGAATCCCTCATTACACCATTTTTTTTTCTTCTTCTTTGTTGTAGGGTACAATTCAGGGTTAAGTACAGAAATGTTCTTTATGCAGGTACCATTCTTGACGTGTTGTGTCCCCCCTTCCCCAGCAGAATCACACTACTGCCAATCCTGCCCCCACCCCGGCAATTTCCCACCACTTACAATCCTTTTCTTATAGTACTACGATAATTGTTCAAGGTCCACTGATGAGAGAGAACATGTGATACTCAGTTCTTTGTCTCTGTGATAGATCACTCAGTATTATAGACTCTAAGTTCATCCATATTGCTGTGAAGTTTATAACTTTGTCCTTCTTCATGACTGTGTAACATTCTAATGTGTATATGTACCACATTTTTAAAAATCCACTTCTTTCAATGGGTAACATGTTTGATTCCATGTTTTTGC
>CAUYQG010177276.1:0-63296 GCA_963574415.1 Tarsius wallacei
CGCGCTACCACGCCCGGCTAATTTTTTGATTTACTGTAGAGATGAGGTCTCGCCAAGTTGTCCAGGCGGGTCTCGAACCAGGGGGCTCAGGCAATCCACTCACAGCCTCCCAACGCGCGGGATTACAGGCTGAGCCACCGAGCCCGACTGGAGCCTTCCTTTGGCTCACAGCACCTGGACCAGGTGGGACCTGGTCGGTCTCCCCCTGCCAGGAAGCTGCTCAGTCTTCGCGGGGTCCTGATGTCCCATCAATGTGCCCTGTGGCATTCCCCCTGCCAGACGCCCGGGCCCAGGGTTCCCCCCCTCCACCCTCCTCCCTCCATCTCACTAGATCCAGCCTGTGCCAGGCGTTCTGAGGACCCCGGGGCGCAGAGAGGAGGGAGCGGGGCGGGGTCCCCTAGGGCAGGTGGGTCCTGGCTTAGCCGCCCCAGCGAGGGTCCCTCCTCCAGCCCCCTCTCAGCTGTTTGCCTCCAGAACTCAAGATCATCTGGGCTCTATCAGGGGCGGTGCAATAAACCAAGACTTTGCCCTAGGACCCCGAGTGGGGGGCACAAGAACCGAGGAAGAAGGGGTCTTCCAGCTGTCTCCCTCTTCCACGCGGGTGCCGCGAGGGCTGCAAACCGCCGGGATCCGGGTGCCGCCGCCCCCACGCGCCGCGCTCACTCGCTGCACAACAGTGCACCCACGCGGCCGTGAGCGGAACTGCAGTCGCTTCGACGGTGGTGCGTCCTGGTCCTCCCGCCGGCCCTGCGGACCCCAGCTAGGCCCTGAGCTGCCAGCTCTAAGCAGATCCTTTAAGACAGACGTCTCCTCGCCCTCAGCGCGGCTGTGGGGTCTTTCTGCGCAATGTTCTTTTCTCTTATTCTCTTGGCAGGTGTTCAGACTGTCAGGGACTTTTCCAGAGGTTTCCTCTTGTCTTTTCTTTTAGGCATTCAGGAGGCCCTGATTTCAGGAGTGCAGTGACCCCAGGAAAAGCGGCCTGTCTCCAATCTCCTGACTAGGGGAAATTGAACCAATCACACTGCCTCTCCGGGCCTCAGTTTCCTCATCTGGAAATGGGTGTAATATAAGGACACATCCCTGGTAGAGGTGCTGGGAAGATCCCATTAAGTTCTGAGAGTTGGGCCTGGCACCCCAGAGACACTTGGATGCACTGGTCTACTCCGTGGCTATGTCATTATTGTCACTAAGTTAACACATCTTCCAGTCATGGGGGACCTGAGTCTCCCCAGTACTGACCACCCCAGGGAGGGTTGTAGGACGGATACCTCTGCTCCCAGGCCGAGGGGGAATGCATGCTTCTTACTGGGGTCTTGAAGGCCAATGATTTGTGTTCGGGGGATCCCAGCTGTGAAGTTCTGGGCCAAGGGCAGTCTTTTCAGATGCCCTTGTCTCCTCTCAACAAGGATTAGCTCAGCGGTGCAGACAGGATATAAAATATACCACCGCAGCCAGATCCTGTGTGGAACCCCCCAGGGCCAGGTCCACTGGGGCTTCTCTGTCGCCGCCAGGAGAGGAGGCCAAGCTGCCACCTTCCTCGCCCCCATTCCCATGAGGTCAGTGCCTAAAGTGCATCTGTTTCCCCACCCTGCCTAAGTGTGCAGCTCTAAAGCACTTCCCACAGCTCAGACCATACTTTCCTCTCAATGTGCGGTCAGAGAGAACATCATTTCTTTGAAAGGTGTTGATTAAGGAACCTGTCATGTTTCAGGAACTGAACTGCTGCGTGGATGCAGCCTGAACAAGGCACACCCCTTTCTCTCAAGGAGCTTACGTTCTGCTGGGGGAGGGGGAAAAAAAATAAGTTAATCTGTAAACAAGCTCATTTCATATGATAAAGGCTGTGAATAAAGCAAAAAGGAATAAAGAGTAATTTGAAGGGGTCCTTTACACAAGAGGGGCCAGGGAGGGCTTCTCCAAATAATAAGATGGAGTTGGGCATGTGCAGGTAGCAGGGAGAATATTCTGGGCCAAGAGAGCAGGGCAAAGGCCCAGGGGTAAGAACAAAACTTGTCCAGGTAAGGAGTGAAGGGAGTCCCTTGGGCTGGTGCCTGGCAGGGAGGGGAGGCATGGGAGAAGATGTGGTCAGGGAAGGGGCCACAGCAGCATTTGCCAGATGTGCAGGAAGGTATGGGATTGGGATTTATTCCAAGTTTGGGAAAAGTCAGGAGATTTCTGAGGACAGATTCTGACTCTGATGATGAAGCCCCTCTGGGATGGTGGCACGCTGAGGGTGGGGGAGTGTGGCCGCAGGGAGCTCAGTCAGATCATATTTGCTGAGGTTTAGGCAGGAGGCAATATCTAGAGATGTTAGAAATGAGAAAACAGGGTCAGATTTGCAGGTAAAGACAAGGGAGTTTGTCACAGAATAATGTGATCCCATGTTTCAGATCTTTAAACTGAAGTGCAAAGCGAGGGGCCTGGCCTGGCTGGAATCCCACCTCCTACCCAGGGCAGTGTCCCTACTTGGTGAATTTTCCATTGTCTCAGAACCCTATGGTTATTGTGTGCCTCTTCCATATTTAGATCTTGCTTTCTTCCTAAGAAGCTTCCTCACAATGCATAATGATGTTTTATATACCTAACCCTGAATTGTACCCAACACTTTTAAAATAAAAATGAAACAAAAGAGAAAACACGCACACATACACACACAAACACACACACACACACACAAATGAAGAAGCTTCCTTGAGGACAGCACAGTAACTTTCTTTTCCTTTCCCCCACATTCCTTGTAAGGCCTTACCTACAGAAATTTCCAAGAGAAGTTTCTGATCTCCCTGCCTTGTTTATAGTTACATTCCCAGTGCCTAGAACAGTCCATGCCATGCAGTTTGGTACCTAATAAATATTTGTTGAATGAATGAATGTGTAATTTGATCTATCCATGGATAGTTGACCAGATGGCCAAAGGTTTGCCAAGTTGACTTCTCTGTCTGCTGCCCACCACTTGGTGGCATCAGCTCTCAAAGACTTCTTCCTTTGGGGTCTCCTTCAGAACCCCTCTTCCTGCTCCTCTTGGGGCTGGGATGACCGCTGAGAAAACATTTCCTTGTGGGCAGTACTTTTGTTTTCTCAATATTCTTCCATGTTGACTTAAAGGCATTCAACTTCCTTATGAAGTGTAGGAGGGAGAGGACCTCCATCCACACTATGGACTCTTGGCCTGAACTTTGACATAAAATATGTAGACAGTCTTTCTCATTATATTTAAAACAATAGTTCTGAAATGTGTTCTGTAATAGTCATTGGTACAAAACACAGAATTCCCAAATGACCCGTCTTCAGAGTGAGCAAGAAAGAATGATAGTTTTGAAACAGCTGCCAACTCCAACACTTCCTGGATGACCCAGAATAATTGTTCTCACTTGCTTGCACTAGAGAATCACTTTCAAGGAGGGGCCTTCTCCAATGTGCTGTAAATCCTCCCATGTTTATTTTTAGAAGTTTTAGTTCCGTAAAAATTTGCAAATGAGAAGTGCTTTGAACCCAGGGTGGACTTTATTGAAACTCCCCCAAGAGGAGACAGGGTTGCATTTGGTGAAAATGGAAACAGAAGTAGAATTTGGGGGAGCCCTGACCTCCTTGTCATGATCCCTCCACAGCATGTGTCCATAGTTATAGACCCTCATCTGAAAGGTCCGTGTGCTGGACATGAAGTTATATTAACCCTTCACATTTTTGTCTGAATTCACGGCACTTTTTCCTGCTCTTGACCACAAATCATGTGAATCCTAAGAAACGAGATCTCCTTTCTTACCCCAGTGCCTCTCTAGACCAATGAAGGAGAAGCATGTTTGTGTTTACTAAAGCCTGAAGACAGCTTTGGAGCCTCTGGATGTGGTGGGTCTTCCAAGGCCTCTTAGAATCTTTGAGAAATACACACCTTGGGTCTGGAAAGCCATCCAGTGCAAGGCAGAAGTTGGTCTTCACAAGCAAGAGCTGTCTGAGATAGACGGAGACCTGCTTAGGAAGCTCACATCCTGAATTGGAGTCTTGGCTCTCCCTCTTGCTAACCACGTGACCTCAACCCATTCTAGACCCATAAAAGGAATAATCTAAGCCCACATTCCAAAGCTTTCACTTCTCAGATGAGGAAACTGGGGCTTAAAAGAGGGTCTTTCCAGGTCACCAGGGCAAGTTATCCTTCCTGAACCTCGGTATCAGCCCGGGGTATGCGTGGGCCAGGACTTCCTTCTGATTCCTAAGTCATATGTCCACTGAGAGAGCTGGAGAAAGGGTTTCCCAGAGCACTGATAAACCTCTGGTCAGATGAGCTTCCATCTAATTTTACTAGAGATGATGAAACAGGTGAAGAGCTGCAAACACCTAGACAGTTGTGTTCAGATCCCAGAGCCTCATCCCTGGACATAAAGATTTCTTGGGAAGCATGACTCCCCTTGGTTGCTGCAATCCAAGAAGGACTGAGAAAAGTTGTGTATCTTCTCAAAAACAGAAACAAATAAAGAGAAAAAGAAAAAACTGAAAAGGTAAGGAGAGAAAGAAAAAGAAAGGAGGAGAGGAGAATTGATCTGAGTTTAATTAGGTCTAATTGAGTAGTGTTGAGTTGAGGTGAGTTTAGTTGAGTTGAGCCTAGCTGAGTTGAGCTGAGTTGAGTAGAGCTTAGTTGAGTTGAGTTGAGTCTAGTTGAGTTGAGTTGCATTCATCAAAAATGTAAAATGAGGGACAAGTATCCATAAAAATCAGATTCTTTCTACCTCTTGTCCAATTATTCAAGCAAGTATTAAGTGTCTACCATGTTGCAGGGGCTGTGCAACAACCTGAGGGTCCTAGCTGTGTCCTCAGTGAACTCCTGGTTCCCTGTGGGATACCCACACTCAAGTTATGGAAACAATATGAGGCAGTTTTCCTTTTGCTTACTTAGTTTTTAGTTTCTCCTTTTCTCTTTATTCTCATCTCCATTTCCCTAGCCCTATTTCTGAAGCTGGCTCTTTCCTTCCTAGCTCGGCTCTGTCTGTCTTTGACTACTATGGACAAGGATACTTTCAATCACTGAAGGTGTTGCACTGAGTTTTATCTCACATGTTCTTTAGAAGTGAATGATTATGTAATACATTGAATCTCTGTCCATACACAGCATTCATTTGCTTTTTTGTTATATGGGTCTCTGGATGGAAAAAAAATTCTTGTCCTCAAATATAAAGGCACTGCTCTCATGCCTCCCATAATAAGACTGAAATTTCCATTGGTCATATTTTCGGAGGCTGCATTTTAATCATAAACATATAGGCTTGGACAGCCACCCAGGAAAATAGGATTTTTTTTCAGGGTGCCTAGGCTAGAGCTCAAGTGAAAACATGAGTCATTTAGATCCAGGGGTGCTATGGTGTCCAAGGTTTACATTGAATAAATGACATGGAGTGACAGGAACTAGCTGAAGGCTTTGTGGGTTGGAAAAGGTCTCTCTACTCACCTTCCTTAAGCAGTGTGAAATATTCATGGTAAGGCTTATTTTCTGTTTGGGAAGATCCATCCCTTTGCTGTCGATATGAACAAAACCAAAAAGGTCACGATTTTTCACTGTCAACAAGAAACAGTGAGTGAATGAATTAGGGCTGCAGGCTGGAAAACAAACAGGAGCTAGGTTGGGACTCTGGTCCACTTGTTTTGCTTCCTGGTCCCCATGAGCCTGTTAAGTAACCACCACCCCCTCCCCCAGAGGTGACGCCTTCTCATTCTTAATATCTTTGTAATTTTTCAGCATTGTTCCTTTGAAAGGCAGGGGGCAAAGGAAGAAGGGACGAGTCGGAAGATGGAAGTAGAGCTCCATTTGGAAGGGGAAAGCCAGAGCTGGGCTCAGCCAATGACCCATGGTCTATATTTCTCGAGCAGATTTTCTTGATACATGTCTGTACCCCAAACTATATTTTTCATGCTCCATGTCATGTTTAAAAGGCATCTTTAAAAATGGTGACCAAGGCATGGCATAGTGGTTCATGCCTGTAATCCCAGCATTTGAGGTGGCCGAGGTAGGAGGATTGCTTGAGCCCAGGAGTTCAAAACCAGCCTGGGCAACATAATAAGGCTTTATCTCTTCAAAAAATTTTTAAAATAAGCCAGACATGGTGGCACGTGATTACTCGGGAGACTGAGGTGAAAATGTTGCCTGAGCCTAGGAGGTCGACGCTGCGGTGATCTGTCATCATGCCAATGCACTCCAGCTTGGGTGACAGATTGAGACCCTGACTCAAAAAAAAAAAAATGATAGTCCAGGAAGTTCATTCACACAACAAACCACCATATATGTTGCAGATGAATTACCTTCTGCCTTTCAGCAGACATGAGTCCCTGGGAGGGAGCACATTCTGATAGCAAGAGGAAATTCCCAGATGTGTTAACCAGTATACACACTGTCTAGGTCCTTGTTAGCATAGAAAGCTTGTGAACAACAGGCAGGACACTTTAAGATTATACACATAACCGAGAGGAGGATACAATAAGTCTGTTGACTCTTCACTTGTGAGGAACAAGCAAATCAGCTATGTGATGACCTAGGGAAGAAGATTTCAGGCTGATAATGGATTATAAAATCAGACCAGGAAGGAGGGAATCTTTGGGTTATAAACCCTAAATGACATCTTTTTTTTTTTTTAGTTGGAGTCTCACTCTGTCGCCCAGACTGGAGTGCAGTGGCCGCTCCCGGCCACCGCAGCCTAAGCCTGCTGGGCTCCAGCGATCCTTCCGCCTCAGTCTTCTAAGTAGCTGGAACTACAGGCGTGTGCTACCACGCCCGGCTAATTTTTTTTTATATTTATTGTAGAGATGAGGTCTCGCCAAGTTGCCCAGGAGGGTCTCGAACCCACAGGCTCAGGCAATCCACTCACCTCAGCCTCTCCAGGCGAAGGATTACAGACTGAGCCACCGAGCCCGGCTCCTAAATGACATCTTTATGAAACAATAAAAGGTTCTCTTTTTATTTCATAAAAATTAGTCTCTCACCATTGAGATACAGTCATTACAAAAATTAAAAATAAAAAACACCCGACATCTATTTTCAAGTCCTTTTAATGAGGTTACTGCAGAAAAAAATGAAGAAAAGACAGAGGTGAGGGAGAAGAGAGAGAAAGAGAGACTTTTGAAAGTGGATTTAAAAGATAGCTATTGGAGAGGCCACAAGAGTCTCCGTCAAGAGTGATCTAGACTCAAATCATTCTACCAAAAAGATACCTGCACACGTATGTTTGTTGCAGCTCTATTCATAATAGCAAAAACATAGAACCAACCATGTTGCCCATCAACACTGGACTGGATAGAAAAATGTGGTACATACACACAATGGAATATTATGAAGCCACAAAGAAGACAAACATATGGACTTCGGAGCAACTTGGATGGATTTAGAGTCAAACATATTTAGTGATCTATCACAGAAACAAAGAACAGAGTACCATATGTTCTCACTCATAAGCGAAGCTTGAATAATTATTATAATACTATAAGAAAGGAATTGGCAGTAGTGGGAAACTGTCAGGGGAGGAGAGGTGGTATTGGCAGTTGAGGGAAACTGCTAGGGGAGGGAGGGACATACCTCATCAACAAGGGTACCTGCATAATCAACGTTTTTATACCTAACTCTGAATTGTATCCCACATCTTTATAATAAAAATATATATATATTTAAAATTTTAACTCAATGGAATACTATGTGTTTGTTAAAATGAATTAGCTGAATTTTAAAATGTCAGTAAGAACAAACCTCAAAAATATAATATTAAGAGAAGAAAGCAAATTGCAAACTGTAGCTACAGTAAGATATTATTTGTTTAAAATATTAAAACACTGAAAACAATAATATCTATTATTTGCAGCTGCCTAAAAATATATTAAGTATATAAAACTCTGTGAGAAAAATATGTCCCTTTTTGGGAAAGGAGAAAAAGTAAAAGGATGATGCGAGATTTTAATTGGAGATGTATCTAAATCTGTAATTTCAAAAGAATAGTTCTGAAGCAAATGTGGCAAAATTTTAGTACTTGTTAATTGGACATAATAAATATCCTCATTTTGCTCTTTATTTTTATATGTGTATGTGTGCTCACAATAAAAATAAGAGGCATTATTGGTTATGCCTGTTCCATTGATTAAAGATATTTTTAATGTTTGGAAATAAAATTAAACCTACCTATAAATATAAAAATGCAATTAAAATAAGTAGTTTAAAGTCCAGACATATACCTGAGAACTCAAAAGCATGTTTTACATTTTCATTCTTCCTCTACAAAAGTATCCCTTCATGGGAGATAAGGTATTCTCTAGTTTTACCAGAAGTGATTTTACATTCCTTAATATAGATTTACTTGCAATATGTATTTTCTCTTTCCTGCTTTGAAGAGTATTTGTTTATGAGATCATTATTACAACACACATATACACACTGAAAGTTTTTTTTCTGCCTTGTTAATTTTCAGCAGGGATGAATTAAAATTTAAATTCTCTATTTCAGATAACTGATAAGTCAACTTTATTTTTCTTCCCTGTTTATTAATGAGCTTCTTTCTCTTTTTCTCTTCTTTCTTACACTTTTCTTCTTCTTTTTTTTTTTACCTCAACACATTCATCTCTGTGCTCATTTGCTTTAATGCCCTTTCCCCAGCCTTATCTTTTTCTTTTAAAGCCCAAATAATGATGCACATTATTCTTATATGAGTTTCTCCCCACTTCTCTATTTCCAGGTCAATTTTAGCTTAACACGTGAATCATTGATTGGATGTTTACACAGTCACCTTGGGTCTTTATAACTCTGTTCATTCATCTTGTTCAGGGGGAATGGGATTAGCTCTTCTTTAATTGTGCCATTTCTAAAGATACTCAAGTACTCTTTTGAAGACAGAAGAAACATACTGGATAATATTTCAAAATATTTTTAAAAATAACTCAACCAAATGCTTTCCACTTCTTTAACCTTTCTATGTTAAACCGAAAACAAAAGAGAACAATAAAAAATACAGGGTGCTATTTATCTTGCTTTCCACACTGTCTGACTCAGTATCTTCTTAGTCATTTAACCCAGTTGCAGACACAGTACTAAAGTTGATCATTTTTTTCTATTCAGGAGACACTTCTAGATTTTACATCTGTAAGTTCTTATCTCTATTTCATAGCTTCTCTTTCCTTGTACAACTTACCTAATCAGATCTATAAACTATAAGTAATCCTTTATTATTAAGAAATATAAATTATGTGGTTGAAATGAAACAAAGTTACCACTCTTGTTTTTATTTCCATAGGGCACACATCAGATTCAAGTAGAGATGGACACAAGAGAGAGTCATTGTCAAAAAGTCAAAAGGTCAGTGTTGCCAGGGGTGTGAGGAAAACAAAGCACTTATATATTTGGTAAGGATGTAAATTACTACAGTGATTATGAAAAACAGTATGGAAGTTACAAAAACATTAAATAGAACGATAATGTCATCCAGCAATTCTACTACTTACTATAAAAAGTAAAAAATAGAAGAAAATGACCATCTCAAAGAGATACCTGTGCTTCCATGTGTGTTGTAGCATTATTTACAATAACCAGAACATGAAAACAATCTGTATCCATCAACAAAGGAAAGACTACACACACACACACACACACACACACACGAAATATTATTGTGCCATAAAAAAGAAAATCTTGTCATTGTAACAACATGATGAATCTGGAATACATTATACTAAGTGAAATAAGCCAGACATAAAGACAAATACTATATGATCTCACTTATATGTGTTATCTAAAAAACTCAAGACTCATTGGGGACATGGGGGTGGGGAAATAGGAAAGAGTTGGTCAAAGGGCACACACTTTCAATTACAAGATGACTAAATTCTAGATACCTAATGTACAGCATGGCACCTATGCTTCATAATTATCTGCTGTATACTTGAAATTTGCTAAAGGAGTAGATTGCAAGTGTTCTCACCACATATACAGACACACAGTATATGAGGTGGTTGATATGTTACTTAGCTTGATTGTGATAGTAATTTCTCAGTATAATGTATTCCAAATCATAATGTTGTAAACATTAAATGTATATAATTTTTGTCTATCATACTTTGATGAAGCTAAAAAAATAGAGTCATTGTCGTGACCTCTGTTATGAGTACTTACAAATCTCCTCAAGTTTGAGTACCTTCTCTCTTTCTAGAAAGCAGCAAAAGTCTATGAGCACTACTGCAGCTCTACTCTAGGATTTCAAAAAATTGGTCAGCATAATGGTGACCCTATCACCATGGAGACTAAAATAGTCTCAATACAGCTTTCCTGGAGAGGGCGGTGAAGGTTATAGAATATGACTACTAAATTGAAGGATCCGAAGCTGACTTTACAGTGTAATGTTTGAAAAAGCTCAGATATTAGGATAAACCATCATTTCTCACTGTAAAACACTGAACAAATCTCTTGTGATGTATTGGTGAGCCCTTATTTGCAGTCATATGATGTTACCATTTTTTATTACAAATTGCAAATTCAATTCTCAAATTCAATTATCCTGGAGACAGCCAACCAATAAGCTTAGCAGAATTTGAAAAGAAAGGCAAGTTTTACACAGGTTTATAAATACATATGTAGATGCAAAAGCGTTAAACATAAGCCTCAGTAAAATTTAAAATGAACAGTTTCCAGCTCCAGATTAGGCTAGACATAGGAGAGAGGACTTTTGGTGGTGAGACATAAGATACTCCTGGATTTGTGTGTTCTTCAGAATAGCATTCCCAAAGGATGCTCCATGAGGAACAAAGTTTTTTGTGACCATTCACAAAGAATATTCACATATCTAAGATTCCAAAAATCCTTAGAAAAATCTGTTTTTGCTTTGTTTACCTAGCATTCCCCATGTTTGTTTCACCACCAAACACTTTTAAGAATCATTATTAATAGTTCTGGAAATTTTGTTTCATAAGGCCCATTTAGAGAAACAATAATACAGAGTAAGTAGATTTCAGAGTATGGAGGATACACCATTGAAGACAAGAACCACATCTTAAGACATTCTCTTTCCATGAAAAGCCACAAACATTTACAAAACATATTTTGTGGTAAGCCCATTTAGGATCTTCTAGTCTGAGTGTGGTTCTTGGAATAACAACACTGGTATCACTTTGGAGTTTGTGAGAATTGAGGAAGCTCTGGTTCTACCCCAGAGCTACTGAACTAAATCTTGCATCATTTGCAGGATTCTCGGGTGATTTCTGTGAGTAAAACATTTGAGAAAAATTATTTTAGGAAACTCATACTTACAGAGATAAAGATGTCATGTATTTCTGCATGTAAATTGGAAAACAAAAACTAGAATCATATAATTAAGGTTAATAGCAACGACATTTAAAAAATTTTAGCACTGAACAAATGAAAAGCATAAAAATGTATATTAAAATATTATGTAAGCCTGAGTAAGTGACTGGCTTGAATTAGTATATATCTTAGTATATATCATGTCAGATCAGGATTAAAATAACTGGATAAGCATGTATTAGGGAATCAGGAGAATGATAAAAGACAGGAAAAATCTGGTGAAAAATCACAATTCTCACCTGATTAAGATTACAACAATTTTCTAGTGAGTAGAGAAAGGCATTTAATAGCACACTTGCACTATTTTTATATTGACAATAAATATAGAATTCTTATTTAATTCACACTCTCCTAAAAGGGCTAAATGTCAATTTTAGAAATACTATAACTCTTTGAAAAGATCTATTTTAATAGTTATTTATTCACTAGTTAATTAAATCATTAAATCATTTACAAATGCTTTCTTTGGATTAGCACTGTTCTCAGATCAATAAGATATAAATTTTCCAGTTGAAGGGCACATAATCTAGTGTTTTAGATGAATTATAAACAATCTACTGTGTTGAAAGCACAAGTTTCATAAATAGAAAACATACAAGACAAATATTGGGTGCTGGAGTATAACTAAAGATATGGAAAAAAACACTTTTTATTATTTATTTGTGTATCCTCACTTTACTCAGAATTAGTGAATAATTATTGTAGTGTGTAGGTTAGAGGGTGGAGTAAGAGACTCCCTTTCTCCCAAAGTCTCTGTGTTAGTCCTTTTTGAGTTACTGCCTTTCTCATTGAACCACTGTTCAATGATTTTCTAAACAATGGTTCTCTGAAGGTAGTAGCTTCCTAGTGGACGAGTGTCTAATTTTTCCCAGCACTACCTGGTACAGAACTGGGCTCAGAGTTCACACTTGTAAAGCCAAAGATAAGAGATCTTGGAGAAAGAATTATGAGTGTAATTCAAGGGTAAAACATTGTCATAATTTAAGACTAGAAAGTCAGCTTTGCCAGCAATCAGACTAATGGAAGATCTGAGCCAGGAAACGTGTGTGTGTGTGTGTGTGCGCGTGTGCATGTGCGTGTGCGTGTGCATGTGTGTGTGTGTGTGTGTGTGTGTGTGTGTGTGTGTACTACTTCAAACAATTCGAAAGACTTAGTGTTATTACACTAATTTTACATTTCAGGAAAGTTTTACCCAGAGAGGTTAAATTCGAGACTAGGTAATTGGGCAAAATTAGAAATCAAATCTAGCTCTATTTGTGTCATGTTAGACCCCTAAAGCTCCCCAAAGAGAAGGTACAGTGTCTTAGAGGTCAAAGAAATGACTCAGAGACAACAGACAAGACATGGATTCATTTGGGAACTTATTTATAGGGAAGATGATTTGAGAGTAGATGGATAGTCAGGAAAAAAGTTCCAGGTATTAAAAAGTACACAGGTTATATAGTATATTACATAGGTCAGGGTGTGAGGTTAAGTGTGAAAAGGGTAGGATTTCTAGTGTGCAGGTGCAATGTGAGAAGGCATTTATATATACATCTTATGTACATAAAATGGCTGTGAATTCTCTCTAGGGGGTGGGATTTTTAGTATTATAATGAACTAAAGGTAACTAAAGGTTATGTGTATTGGTCTAGACATGTCTAATCTTGTCTTCATCAGCCCAGGGCTGCTGACTGCTTTAAGGAAGGTTGTAGGAGAATATTCACTATGCATGATTATAAGATGTGGTCAGTAGGTGCAGAAAACACTTTGCCCATGGCCTCAGCAAGACCTGTATGTCCAGGCATGGAGCTTGAGGGGAATGGGACATCCTGAGTTGACTACCCTCAGGACCCCTCCACAAACTCTAACCCCTTGTTTGGGGCCATATCTAGGATGTGCTCATGTCACTGAGTGTGTATTATCCTACACTCTACCCCAGTACACCCTTGGATGGCCTGCACATTTTCAATGTCTCATTTTTTTTTTTAATTCCTGGAGTTGAATATGAAAGGAGTATTGTAACCAAATGTCACAACAATAATATAGTCCACGTTATCATGTCTTACTTGCAGGGAGCATTGTTTCAATGTCACCGACAGAGGCAGGGGTAGGACATTGTACTGGTGTCTATTTTGTATTTTCTCTAATCACCGGTTTTACCATGCTGACTCTTAATTGGAACACCCTCGCAGTTGTTTGTGGAGCCAAGTCAGATAAAACGTCCATTTCCAGGATTTATTCTGGTATAGGGGCTATGTATACCAGACATAGGTGGTAACCTCTCAACATGACTCTTATAGCTACTCTCTTGTAATCATTTATAGCTGTTATTGGTCCTTGGGACCAATGAATGCTACCATAGATACAGGTATATTCTGTCCCTGAGTCCACTAGGGTGAATACAACTTGTTTGTTTTTAGGTGGCCAGTAAATAGTCAGTTCTACATGTGGCCTCTGTTTCCTGGTCAGCCTGTCCACCATTGTCCTTGTAGGGATTCTGGGGTCTTTGCCCTCATCTTAGCCTAGGGGAGTTGGTATTTGTCATTCATCTGTAGGAAGGTAGTAGGTTGGACCTAAATATTTGTTTTTTGATAACTGGTTTGATTTTCTGTCATAATCTGACTAAAACAGTGGTGGAAGGTTTGCAAATTTCTCAACATGCATCTCTGCCATTACCAGATCATGCCACATTGATGGGCCTCTTAATTGTCTCTTTCCCTTTCAGTCTCTTATTTTTTGTCCCAGTGGAATGAACTTCCCATTGGTACATTTTCTTTTTCCCTTAAGTTAGCAGCCACCCAGGCTGTCTAAGACACTGGTTGTTCTCCCAGGGGACTCAGGATAGATACCAGTGTGCTATATCATAAGTTGGATTTTGATTGAAGGATGGCATCTCTCATGCCAGTTGTAAAGAGTTCGTTGTTGAAGTTGTTCAGTAGAAATGGCATGTTTTATTCCTAGCTTCTGGAGAATATCTTGTACTTCTTCCATAGTTTGTCAATGTAAAGGAGATGTGGAGACATTGTTTTCACTTGGTCAGGCCCTCTTGCATGCCACGATCACCAAAACAAGGAGGACAGTGACCCAATCCTCATTATTGGCAACATGCAGATGTTGTCTCAGGGTTGAGTGATTTGTAATAGAGGGCAGTTTGTTCATTTCTAACCCAGTATATATAATATTCTATATCCCCGTGTCCCATAGATGTAGAAGCCAGTCTGTAATTGACTTTCTGCTGGAACCTGTTTCTCAGTTCTACTAACTCTGTTATGGTATAATCATGCATAGTGGTATGCTGTCTCCTGTCTGGTGGGGGCAAGCCCCATGGGTCCACCCCTGGTAGGTGTGGCTGGTCTGTTTTGATTGATCTTAATCAAGACTACTGGTTGTGTAGACAGGACAGTATCCTCTATGAGCTCATCCCAATCCTCCTCCTCACTAGAACTTTATGTGGGATCCCACGATTGGGAGTCCCAAGATGTCTTATTCATGATAGCTCTGACCCATTAATGCAGCAGTCGGTAACACCTGAGATGGGTCACCTGGCAAGTCAGGGTTTCCATTTTGTCATCCTTCTCTCATAAACAGGCTTTCAGTGTCTCTCCCTTTTCTGTCTGGGTTAATCTAGTACTGATTTCCAGTCTTAGCTCACCCTGTAACTGTAGTACCCTTGCTTCTGTTGTGAGTTTAGCCTCAGTGGTCATTTAGAGTACAGTAAGGAGTGGCCAGTCAACTGTAGCTATCACAGCCCAGGCATCAAACTTTTGTTATAGTTGGATCCATTTTCTGTAATAATTATTCTAGACCCTTTGGTGTTTTGGGAGCATCCCTGTACTCATGCAGTGGGCCCTATCTATCAAGAATATTGGCTACATTAGGCTCCACATGGACATGGACAGTCAGTCCTGGATTTTCCCTATGAATTATTCCTTTCCCAAGCCCACCATCTTGGTGTTCACAAAGATTCCTTTAGCCTCTTGCCTGGCTCAACATGTGTTGGGTCAGATTCCCAAATACCTCCAAAGGGAAGGTACTATGTCCAAGAAGTTAAAAAAAATGACTTGGAGACAACAGGTGAGACATGGGCTTTATCCAGGAATTTATATTAGGGAAGATGGTCTAGGAGTGGCCAGCTAGACAGAAAAAAAAAGAACCCTCTAGATAGTAAAAGACACACAGGTTATATAGTAGTTTACAAGGGCAGAGTGTGGAAAAAACATGAAAAGGGTACAGTTTCTAGTGTGCAGGTGTAGTGTAAAAAGGCGCTTATATATATATTTTGCTTACAAAAAATGGCTGCGAATTATCTCTAGGGGTGGGATTTTTAGTATTGTAATAAATGAAAGGTGAACTAAAGGTAACCCAAGGTTATGGGTATAGATCTAGGTGTGACTGATCTGGTCTGAAACAGCCTGAAGGTGGAGTGGCTGACTGCTTCATGGAAGGGTGTATGAGAACATACACTAGGTAGGGTTGTAAGATGTGGTCAGTAGGGTGAAAATCTTTGTTCATGGCCTCAGCATTACCTTATATCCATGCATGGAGCTTGAGGGGAACAGAACATCCTGGATTGGTCACCACCAGGACCTCCTCCCCAGGCTCTAACCCTCTGTTTAGGACCACATCTAGGGTGTGTTCATGTTGTTATTGAGTGTGTGTCATCCTACAATCTGACTGTAAAATTAGCACTGTTAATCACTCTCCAGGGTTTCTTAACCTTAGCACTATTGGTATTTGGGACAGAAGATTTTTCTGTTGTGAGGGGTCATGACATATACTGTAGGATGTTCAGAAGTATCCATGACCTCTACCCACTAGATGTCAGAAGCACGTTCTCCATCCCCAACCTCCAGTTGTGATCATGGAAAATGTGTCCAGACAGGACCAAATGTCCTCAAGGGAAAAATTGTCCCTGATTGGGAGCTACTATTCTATTTATAGGAGGTCCTTAGGATCCTTAATGTGATCATATTACAGTAAGTCATCTCCTGAACATGAACTACTGACAACTTCATTAATGTAGATGGTTTAGTGGGTATGCCTGTAGTCGTTTCTACATTAAATAGAAATAAGTCTTTCTTTTAAAAAAAAATTTTACCCAAGTTTTCAGCCTAGCAAAGATAAACAGATATACTGCCCCTGCTATCTCCTAGCCTCAGGAATAGGAATATGACCTAAGCCAGTAAAATCATGATCTCTCCTGGGTCTTTGTCCTCTCAGGGAAAGAGAGTTGGGGTGAGAACTAAGGATTGACCAGTGGAAACAGTTAACTAAAGAATAATGTCAATGGGCAGAAACTAGAGCTTATGGCTTCCATATTTCAGGTGTCCAGAAATGTCTCCATTCCTGATAACCCGAGGCTTTTGGGGTTACCACCACATTGATTCCGTAGACAATTCAAGTATTTTTTTTCTAATGTAACTTACTTCCTACCTAAGCTAGGGCAAGTGTGCCTTCTGTCACATACAAAGACTTTTAGGTAACAGAATTTAAGAAACACAGGTTCTAAATGCTATGGCCTTAAGAAACACATTCTTTCCCAGTTTGAAATTCCACTCAACCCCAACCCCAAACACCTGGATGTGAAAATCAACTAACAGTCAGCTCTTTTCTGTTTTAAAAATAACTCCATGTCACCCAGATTTTGGCTTAGAAACCATTTCCCAAAAAAGAAATAACAAAAAATATAAGGATGGGGTCATTTAAAATACAATTTAATTAATGATATTCATGCCAACTATATAAAATGTATTCTTATTTACAAAAAAAGAATGGCATGATCAGATTTATCAGGGTTTATAACAAGCTGAGGTATAACTATGGAAAGAATGGCCCCAAATATACAGAAAATCATAGCTGGAATATAGAGCAGAGATGGTGGAAGATGAGGGTATCGAACAAGGTACTTGACAATAAGATAAAGCAACAGGGTAGATATGAAGCACGGTATTTAAGTGTGCTGGAAATGGATGGCATAATGAGAGGCAGTAAATAACCTCTGCAAGAGTAGAAGTGCAAAGAAGTGTTTACAAATATAAGATGGCTATAATAGTGTTTGGGAAAATTTTAAAGGCTTTCTAGGCTAGAGGGTTGTTTTGTCACATTCATTGTAAGAGTTGGGCATGATTTCAGCATTGGAAAACCTTTGATTGTGGAAAAGAAAGAGTTCTTTGATAGAACTCAAAGAAAAGGAGACAGAAGACAATTTGTTTTGTCTTCTTAAACAAGTTTGGGGTTCACGGTAGAACATTTACTCTCCCAATTCCCCCCACCCCCAGGTGTTGTGGCTTGGTTTGCTGAAGTAATCAGGAAATCATGACAATTAAACTGGTCAGGAATAAATATTCAACCTTTAGTATAAAAAGTATCGGTATCATGTTTCCCTAGAATCATAGCATGATTTAAAGGTAGAAAAGAAAAAAAGAGAAAAGAATAAGAAGAGGAAAAGATGAGGAGAAAGACAAGGAAGAGTAAAGGGAAGAGGAGGAGGAGCAAGAAGAACGGGAGCCCTCCTTATATGTGAGAACTCCAGCTCAAGAAATTGCAGTGGAGCCTTCTCTCCTTGAAGAGTGAACATACTTGCCTCTCAGATCCTTCTTTGCCCTCCAAGCTCCACAGGGACCACCCTCTATTCTTCAGTTTCTTGAATAATGAGGCCCTTTTACTTCCCTTCTTTAAAACACCAAGAATCAGTTCAAAATTGACATTTCCTTGGAGTTCAGTAACTGAGCCCCAAGGTGAAATACACAATCGTTTAGGGTTGACTGGAGAGGTTTTGGTAGAAAATAGATATGCTTTTCATCTAAGCAAATCTATCCTGATTACCTTACTACTTTGGGTGTCATCTGCTGTGAATCTTGTTCTTCCAATGGGATCCACCATTATGGTTCCATGAATACCAACACGAAGAAAGCTGCTTTTCTACACAAGGTGGAAGTAGTAATAATGAAAAGTTTTTCTTTGGCAAATTGTTTTCAAGGTCATCTGTAATAAGTGTAGGACTTTCATTGTGTCTATCAGGACCCCTTTTCACAAATATTCCCAAACACGCTTTATTTTAGATAGAGTAAAATAAAGGGCTAAGATATCAGGAACTCTGTATTATTTTATAATATAAAATAAAACAAAATGTGAAAATAGCTGTAACGGAACTTAAAGCCAAGTCTAAATTTAAGTGAGGGTTTGAAGCATTTCCAGCAAAATATTGGATTTTTTTTTCAGAGTAGGACATGGTGATATTGCCCAACTTCGAAGGTGAGGAGAATTATTTCCTGAACATGTAGGGAGAGGGTCACTCACGGTAATTTGGAATAGTGGCAATGACATTGGGTTTAGAGTCAGAAAGTTTGCCTAGACTCTTAACTTCCTCACATGATTACTGTCACTTTGACCCTCCAATGACCAATAGTCTCTGAAGGTAATATTTGACATTCAAGTGTTTATAATGGCAATAATAATCTCTAAATCATTGTATTAATATCTATTTGTATAGATAAAATGTTCAATTAAAAACTCCTAGGCACAAATAGGATTCCTTAAAAATCAACCTGATTATTTTAATGCATGCATATGATTTCTTACACAGCAATTTGCAATAGATAGAAATGGCCAAGGTAATTGTTCTATAGTACAATACACAACGCTTTTTTAATTTTTATTTTAAAGACGTGGGGTACAATTCAGGGTTAGGTATACAAATGTTCATTATGCAGTTACCCTTGTTGATGAGGTGTGCCCCTCCCTCCCCTGGCAGTTTCTCAACTGCCAATCCCATCCCACCTCCCCTAGCAGTTTCCCACTACTGCCAATTCCTTTCTTATAGTATTATAATAATTGTTCAAGGTCCGCTTATGAGTGAAAACATATGGTACTCTGTTCTTTGTTTCTGTGATAGATCACTAAGGATGATAGACTCTAAATACATCCAAGTTGCTGCGACGTCCATATGTTTGTCCTTCTTTATGGCTGCACAATGCTTTTGAAAACATTTCTGTTGAATTGAGAGTTTTGGAAGCAAAGTGACAAGTGACATTGGTCTTGTTCTTTCATCATGCTGAAAATTTAGTCTGATTTCCAGCTAAGCCTTCACATAGAAATGAGAGAAAGCAGACCAAATCGAGGGAAAGCAGAGCCAATCAACTATCCAGCCACCTTCCTAGTCCCACACTATGAAAATGGATTAAATATCTCTCTGTACTGTTTTAATCACTTCAGGCTGCTATAACAAAATACTTTAAACTAGATAATTTTAAACAGTATTTATTATTCATAATTCTAGAGACTGGAAACTTCAAGATCAAGAGGTTGTCACTTCGGGGTTAGATTTCAACAAATAAATTTTTAGGAGAAACAAACATTTAGACATAGCATTCTGTCTCAGTCTCCCAAAATTTATGTTCTTCTCACATATAGGATACATTTTTTTTTTCATTCCAATAGCACAAAACAGCTTAACTTGTTTTAACATCAACTCAAAACTTTAGAATCCAAAGTTTCATCTAAATCAGGTATGGGTGAGACTCAAGATACCATTTATTCTGAGGTAAATTCCCCTCCAGTTGTGAACCTGTTACATCAAACAAGTTATATGCTTTCCACAATGCAGTCCACAAACATTCAGACCTCAGTACTGGCCCAACTTAACTCTAAACATAAACATGTTTTTCCTACAACCTGAATTGTTGAACACTACCTCCTCTCTCTTTGGAACTAATCCTCATGGGATAAAAGAAAATGAAGCACAGGAAATCAGAAACCTTAAGTCTTCACCATGGGCCAGACCACAGTCAGTGAGGATACAAGCATATATATTTGCATGTTCACCTTTAAGTATGTGCACAGGCAAATATATATCAGTCTCCACGTAGGTGTTCTGTAGAAGCATATACATGCTTATGAATATTTGCATGGGGGTGTGTTTATAGGCATATGTTCATTTTATTTTATATACATATGCATTGGTTTATGTAGGTGTGGATATGAAGACAGATGTGTATATATATATGTGTGTGTATTTGCTGGTTGGTTGAATATGCATACTTTCTGAATGTGTCATAAGGGTGGAAGTGGGAGGAAGGAGAAAGTGAAAATGGAATGAAATTCTCTCTCACTAAACTTGCAGCTAGAATGTTCCCAAATCAGAAGCTGGCCTACAGTCGCTTCACTGAAAAATGTGAGAAAAGTGCAGTTGAAATTATTTAAAAACAACAACAGCAACAACAAAAAGGGAAAGGGCTATTCAGACTCTGACTTTCATGTTGAATTTTCTCCAGTTACACCAGGATTCCTTACAATTGAGTGATAGACCATGCCTGCTTTATGGTGAAGAGTTGTATTTAGAATACAAAAGGGAAGCCATAGAGAATCCAAAAGCTTTGGTAGTAGTTCATTCTGTCTCTCAGTTATAGAGGGAATGGAGCCATGGCCAAGGTAGCACTGCAAATGTTGGGTTCATCCCTTCTTTTCAGCTCTCAGAACAATCTCAGAATGAGATCTTGAGCTACTGTAAGGCAAAAAATAGAAAGTCCAATCTCAATACAGTAATATTAGTAACAATAGCAAACCCTTATATGATACTTACTATGAGCAAGCACCATTTGAAGAGTTTTATAATTCATTATTGCTTATTGTCATTATTTATGAATCTCCAATTGTATGTTAGACACTTTACTATGTGCATTAAAGATATAATCTCATTTAATTTATTTTTATAGCAAATTAATGAGATCTATATTAGTAGGTCTATCTGAATGAGGACGGAGCTCAGGTTCTAATATGTTAAGCTGCTTGCCCAAAGTCAGAGTGGTAGAACCATGGCTTAATATCAGGTCTGTCCTGTCCCATTGGTGTATATGCCATTCTGGAAGCAAAACTTCAATTTCTCAAACAACTCATCTTCAACAAAGCTTCCACCATCAACCACTGGGAAGAGAACTTTCAGTAAATGGTCCTGGGAAAACTGGCTAAACACATGCAGATTTTAAAACAAGACCCCTACCTATCACCATACACAAAAAATCAATTCTAAATGAATCAAAAACCTAAATATGAAATCTCAAACTATAAGAACTTTAGAAAATTCAGGAGACACCCTTATGAAAATTGGAACTGCCAACCAATTTCTGATTACAACCCCAAGTGTTCACACCATAAGATGTAACATAGACAAGTGGGACCTCATCAACTGACAATCTTCTGCAAAGTCAAAGAAACCATCAAGAGAGCAGAGACACAGACCACAGACTGGGAAAAAATATTTGCCAACTGTCTGTCTGACAAAGGCCTAACATACAGGATCTACAAGGAACTCAATCGTGCCAAAAAGAAAAAAACAAACAGTCCCATTACAAAGTGGGCAAATGATATGAATAGGCACTTCTCAAAAGAAGACATATGAGCAGCCAACAGATACATGAAAAAATACTCAGTCTCACTAGTCATCACAGAAATGCAAATTAAAAGCACACTGAGATACCATTTAACTCCAGTCAGGATGGCTATCAACAATAACTCAAAAAACAACAGATGCTGGAGAGAATGTGGAGAAAAGGAAACACTTCTACACTGTTGGTGGGAGTGTAAACTAGTACAACCTCTGTGGAAAACAGTGTAGTGATTCTGAAAAGATCTAAAAATTGACCTTCCATACAACTCCACAATTCCCCTGCTGGGAATATACCCAGAGGAAATTAAATCACTCTATGGAAAAGTTACCTGCACACACATGTTTATTGCAGCATTACTCACAATAGCAAAAACAAGGAACCAACCGTGCTACCCATTGAAAGAGGACTGGATAAAAAAAGTGGTACATATACATGATGGAATATTATGCAGCTATAAAGAAAGGCAAAATTATGAACTTTGCAGCAACTTGGATGGACTCAGAGTCTACAGTACTGAGTGATCTATCACAGAAACAAAGAACTTAGTACCACATATTCTCATTTATAAGTGGACCTTGAACAATTATTATAATACTATAAGAAAGGGATTGACAGTAGTGGAAAACTGCCAGGGGAGGAGTGGGTGGGATTGGGAGTAGTGGAAAACTGCCATGGGAAGAGGGGGAACACATCATCAACAAGTGTACCTGCATAATGAACCTACATTATTGTATACCTAACCCTGAATTGTACCCCACATCTTTAAAATAAAAAAATTTTAAAAATTGGGGTCCAATATATTTCAAATTATCTTTATTTTAAGGGTTATTTTATAAAATACTATATTAATATTCAGGTTTGATTTGTTAGTACAGAAAGCATCAAGGGAAAAAATTGCAAAACAATTTACAAAATTCAGCATGTTCTGATGACATTTAGTATTTATATGCACAGGGGATGGTGGTTATACTTTTCACCAGATATCTTAGCTACAGAACAATGTGCTATTGGTCCTCCATATCTGTGATTTCTCATCCACATCTGTGGTTTCAATCAACTCAGGATTAAGAATAATAAAAAATAAAAAATAAACAAAAAAATACAAACAAAAACCAATACAATTTAACTATTTACATAGTACTTACAATGAATAAGGTATTATATGATCTAGAGATTATTTAAAGTATACAAGAGGATGTATGTAGGTTATATGTAAATAATACACCATTTTATACAAGAGGCTTGTACATCCATGGATTTTGGCATCTGCAGAGTTTCTGGAACCAATTCCCGAAAATATTAAAGGACAACTGTACTTCAAAGCAGTTCTAATGAAATTAGGAAGCCCAAGTGCCCAAGATGAAGATGGCTCACTTCTCTTAGCTTTTTCGGTCTTCATGAATTGGGAAAATTGTTCTGTCACACTTTGATATAGCTGGAACCCAGAGATGACAGTCATGCTCAAACCTGAGTTACTTATGTTCTTTTGTGTGTGTGTTTTCATTCATTTAGAGCTGTGCTTGATGGCATGTGATGAGATCATTTCTACCATCTGTTCTCTGTCCCCTTAGCAGCTTGCTGGACATAGAATAGTCTAATAGGGGAAGGTAATCAGTTGATATTAATGGTAAATCCTGCCTCACTTATACAATTTCTACTAACTCAGGTATGTGGATGTGGAAAAGGGGGATTTGCTTCTTAATTAAATAGCCCAAAACAGAAAACACTGACTAAACTATATGAGAAAGGTAAAAGAAAATAGGAATTGCTGGTATCCCAGCATCTAGTATGCTACTAAGAAAGTAAAATATGTGGTTTCTTTTTTTAATCTGCCTAACTTAAATTACTTAGGTTAGTAGACTTCCATTTAGTTCAGAAATGACAATTATATAGAAACATGAAGCTCTCTCTCATCTCACTCTTTGGCCTAACTGACTAAGTTTTCTATTTGCCTTGGATAAGACTTCAGAATACTTCTTAACACAATATGTCAGAAAGACATGTTAATAAATGAAAATCACTCTATGAACCCTACTTGCCTGTCATAGATTATTGATTTGAACAGAGAAGGAGAAAGAAATTTCACAGATACCATATTTGGCATTTTGAAATAGGCTGAGTTGGTTAATCACATAACTAAGAGGTGGACCCAAGGAGATGATGTCACCTATTGGTCTAGGTTCAGAAAAACACATGCACTTCATCCAAGCATAGATGATGAACAACTTATTGTAGATAAAGATACTTATTCCAAATACAACATTTTTATTTACTGAAGTTATTAAGTTTATAACCTCTAATTTAAAAAAGAGAATCTCATCCATTTTACTTTTATCATACAGGTATTATTGTCAAGGCTATCTTTATGTTATATGGAAATGCACCGAGCTTTTTGCCA
This sequence comes from Tarsius wallacei, assembly GCA_963574415.1. NCBI lineage: Eukaryota > Metazoa > Chordata > Mammalia > Primates > Tarsiidae > Tarsius > Tarsius wallacei. The sequence goes on from CAUYQG010177276.1 coordinate 24,077, forward strand.
GATGTCATCAAATATTTGAATTACAAAACTCACTTGCATTTCTGATTTCATCATCACCAAACATTTGCATGTTTGTTTACTTCTTCTTCCCCTACAGGGAAAGAATGCACTGATCATGCTAATGTAAGCCTTCTGTGTCATAGAATCTGGATTTCTCACTTTCATCCTATATCAATCTATTGCATTTCTAATTATTTTATTCCCTTAAAACTTAGTGTTGTACAGTCCTGCTAGATATTTTTCTGATTTTTTTTCTGACAATGGTAGATTCAGGATCTTAATAAATTTCATTCATACCAACTTTCTGGACTAGCCATCTGGTTGTTTTTATTCATTTGTGGTTATAATCTAAGCACATACAGTAGAACTAGCGGCTAAGAGCAAAGAATTTTGATCAGACAAATTGGATTTTTCAATTTTAGGTTGTGTGACCTTTGGTGAACCTCAAAACCTTTCTCAGTTTCAGTTTTGGCATTTGTGAAATAGTAGTAATAGTATAATGATGCTATAAGCTTGTAGTAAATATTAAATGAAATCAAATCAACTCAAAATGGATCAAAGACCTAAATGTGAAACCCCAACTTTAAGAATCTTAGAAAATGCAGAAGACACCCTATGGAAATTGGAATAGGTAATCAATTCCTGATCAAAACTTCAAAAGCCCAGGCCATAAGAGATAAGATAGACAAGTGGGACCTCATCAAACTGAGAAGCAGCTTCTGCAAAGCACGAGAAAACATCAAGAAAGCAGAAAGATAGCCCACAGAATGGGAAAAAAAGACTTGCCAACTGTGTATCTGCCAAAGGCCTAACATCCAGGAAATACAAGGAACTCAAATATGCCGAAAGGAAAAAAAAAACAAACAGCCCCATTAAAAAGTAGGCAAAAGACTTGAGTAGACACTTCTCAAAAGAAAAAATAGAAACAGCCAACAGACACATGAAAAAATGCTCAGCCTCGCTAATCATTAGCGAAATACAAAAGATTAAATGAAATGAAGAATAGATGTGCTTAACAGTCCCATTAGTTAGCACTCAGTGTATATTAGCTGTTGTCATTATTTCTTCTTTATAACTGAATGACATTAAGTTTCCACATGGTGAACATAGTGACATGTGAACAGCATCATGTCCCTAATGATTTTATGCCCATGAGACCTAAACATACTTTTGTGACTTAATCCATTACCATGAGTTACTATACCATCAACAGTTGAAACTTCTTGATGGTAGGAAATCTATTTTACATACAATTACTTAAAAGGACATTTTAACTATGGAAGCAATTTCAACTGACTTCCTGTCACTTCTAAGTCACTCAGTGTCAGAAAGCCTACCTGTTCGTCAGGGAACTAGTTCCTTCCAAGACTTCTCATGCCAAATCGGCCTAGCATAATCAGGAAAAAATCACACGTTGGCTGTCAACCATCTAAAAGCATCAATTAGTAACCTAAAAGGACATAATGCTATGCTAACTACTGAGCAAAGTGCATTACACAGACACGCCCTAGCAAACCAACACCTTCTATTATCAGGCAGAAGGAGAAAGGATCTTTGCCCTTAATGAGAACTTGTATGTGGTGGTGGAAAGAGCATTCTCTCAAGTGTTGAGAGAACTGGTTTTCCCAGGTTTGTTTTTCAGCACTTCATTTTACATCTCAGAATCTGTTTTCTAATTGAGAAGTGGCATTATAAAACCTGCCTACCCCTCAAGGGTTCGTAATACTTTCAGAACTTTTGCAGTGTGCCCTGAATTTTTTGTTTAGGTTGGAAAATATAGTTTATTTAAAAAGCAAATTAGAGAGGGGAGGAGATTCACTTCTCCATGTTTAGAGAGGGGAACAAAGCTTAGAAAACGTGGCAGCGGTCATAGCTCAAAGAACACATGGCCACATCAGAGTTTAGTAAAGCAATAGCCACCATGAATTTTTCTACATCACTTTTCTGTTTAAAAAAAAAAAATAGATAGATAAATAATTAAGGTGATCAGAGTGGAGAGAATATGAGCAATACTAGCTTATTTTAAGTATCAGTATTTTAAATTTCTACTCTGGGCCAGATCAAAAACAGAATCTCAAGCAAGTTAGTTGAGGATATGGTAGAAATTACTCCAAGTTGGTTAGAGGTAAAAATCTAGCGAGTCCACAACAGAGAAATTATACTTCTGGGTGATTATTTTATAATGTTTGAGTGGGAATATGAAACAGAATAATTTTGGAGAAAAAATTGGAACTTTTCTCAGTGATAGTTTGGCAAGGGACTTAGAAACCTCTTTAAAAAGGGTTTTTTGGGAGGATTTTTGATATCAATCTCTCATTAGCTCTGAGGTTCTGTAGACAGGATCAAGTATATCATCTTCTTACCCTCTTGCATAGCCTGCCACCAAGTTTTTCACAGGAGCAGTAAGATAAAAATCCCGCAATGGTGTCCCATTGCTCTTAGGGTACAAACTAAATCTTTATCCTATTTTACGAGTTTAGACCTCATATCCAAACATCCCTATTGCTATCAATGCTCCAATTTCATCAGCAAATATTTGCAATTTTTCTAAGGCACCAGGCTTTCTCCTGCCACAATAAACTATTGCAAATGGTGCCCCCTCTGTCTGATATCCTCTTTTCTTATGTTTTAATTAATTCACACTCAGCCTATATCTTTCAGCTTAAGTGTCACTGCTTCAGAAAAACATCATCTGAATCTTCAGAGTAAGTATGACCCCTGTTATCAATTCTCAAGAGCACCTGGTCAATTATTTTCCTATATAGCCAGTGTCTGAAATCATGGAATTTCTTCATGATTATTTGGCCTGGCTATCTTTTTTTTTTTTTTGAGTTGGAGTCTCACTCTGTCGCCCAGACTGGAGTGCAGTGGCCGCTCCTGGCCACTGCAGCCTCAACCTGCTGGGCTCCGGCGATCCTTCCGCCTCAGTCTTCCAAGTAGCTGGAACTACAGGTGCGCGCTACCACACCTGGCTAATTTTTTGATTTATTGTAGAGATGAGGTCTCGCCAAGTTGCCCAGGCGGGTCTCGAACTCACGGGCTCAGTCATTCCACTCACCTCGGCCTCCCAAGGCGCGGGATTACAGGTTGAGCCACCGAGCCCGGCTAGGCCTGGCTATCTTATTAGATGGCAAGCCCTATGATAGCTAAGGTAACTTTATTTGGTTCTTAGCAAAATGTCTGCAGCTGCTCAGTAATAATTGCTGAGTATATGAATGAATAACTTAGTAAATAAGCAAAGAATACTTATACTTTAAAATTAATATATTAATTACATAAATTCATTGTAGAAAATTCCAAAAATATAAAAGTATAGATAGTACCAAAATATTTTATATCTATCACATAGGAAGTCATGTATTATATTTTTATTTATTATTTTACTTGTCATTTATTCATGTATTAATAAAGTATATTATTCAACATATTATAATCTATTCCAGTAACAAATTTGCTTACATGTTTGTACTATACATGAATGTATATATGAATATGTATCCATGTGTACTTTTGAATTATTGGGCATATATGATTTATAAGCTTGTTTTTACAACTTAGAAATATGTCATAAAAATATTTTAAAGTCATTAGATATCTTTATAAAAATCATTTTTAATAGCTCAGTAGCAATGTGTGTTTGTTTTCACAAGTTTTCCAGTTTACTTAACTAAAGCTTATTGTTGGCACTTGGATGATTTTAAATATTATATTATATACATACTAGAATAAACAACTGTTTTGCTAAATTTTGCATGCCTTTTTTAGGATGAATTTCTAAATGTGAAATTACTGGGTCTAATTTTTTGATGTATACTGCCAAATTGTTTTTTTTAAAGGAAAGTAATTCCAAAGCTCTCTCACTGTAGTGAGATATAATATCCAGTCACACTCATTTCAACAATGTTACATCTCTTCTCTTTGTAAACTCTTCCAAGTTAATAAACAACATTTGTATTTTTTCAGTTTGTATATATTTTTTACTACATTACATAAAGGATTAAATTTATACATAAACACACACATGCTTATAAATGTATTCACATATATGTATATTAACCATTTACAAATAAATTTTTTGTTAATATTGTGTACATCTCCATTGCTTTCCTCATTCAAGATGTTTGTTTTCTTTCTTAGTGATTTATAAAGTTCTTTATATATGTTTTAAAAATACTTATACTACATTTGCAGCATGTTATATTTTCTCAATTTATTGATGCTTTTTAATTTTGATTTATTATTTTGCTGTACAGTGACACTTTTTAATATATTGAAAGCTACATCTTTTTTTTGTTCTCTTAGGTGTTTTAGGCACCGTATGTGTGTTTCACATATTATATAAAGACTTTATATTTCTTTTGCTATTAACTTTTCCTAATGTTTTTCCAAATCAATTTCCATTTTGTTCCGTCAAATATCTCTTACATAAAAATCCATTATTTTCTTAATACCATTAGTAACACATAGATATTCTTATATATATATATGATTTTGGCATTGTGTTTTCTACGCAGTTTTAATTATATGCTATTCTAATGCCAGAAAACTACTTTACTAATATAATTTTATAACATGTAGTAATATCTTCATTGTTTATTCTTATATAAAATATATTTTCTTTTACTATTTTTATTTATAAAAATAATGTATCAAATATGATTGAGGTTGTTAGTACAAATTAAAAATAGAGATTATATTTAGGCTTTATTCAACTCTTTTATATATCTCAAAAAAGTTTTTTCATTTTTCTTCTTAACTATAATATAGCATTTGTCAAGTTTATTCCTAAGAACTAAACTTCTGTTGTTGCAATTATAGACAAAATTTTCTCTTGTCATTAATTTTATTTATTTGACTTCGTATTACAAATATAGGGAGATTATTAGATTTTATAGAATTTAACATGTAATTAATTACATAATTAAGCTTAGATGATTGCGTTTTATTGTAACTAGATTATGAATTTGCATCCTATTGTTGTATAGTCATTTTTGAAATTATTTTCTTTTCTTATTGCTTATTTAAGAACTTTCAGATGAAAATTAATTACTGATGAGCAAATGTGTCTTAATCTTCTACTTTAAGTAGAATGCCTCTTAAGCTTGTTTATTAAGTTTGCTTTGGATCTGCAGATACATATTCCTGATTTACTAAGAATATTTAAAGTAGGAAATAGATGTTAAATCTTATTAAGATTATTTTCCAAGCTATCGTGTTTCTAAGCCTATCATGTAACCTCCTTTTCTAAAATAGTTTTTTCTAGATAAAAAGCAGTATAATATATAAAATAAAGTTAACTTTTCTGATTCAGTTAAGAATGTTTGTTAGCCAAACTCATAGGCTAGTACCAAACCTTCTTACATGTAGGCTAATAAACAGCAGGAAATTTTCATACCTGAAATGCCATATACAGAATTGCACAAGACTACGAACATACACTGAGGTTCTGAGAATGGAGGTGGATCCTTTTCCTAATTTGGGGGAAAATGTCAATGAAATTGACCAGAGAGAGCACAGAGAGATCTAAGTTTCAGTTTTGGTGCACATATTAATGGTGGTCATAAATATTCCTAAGTCCTAAAAACGGGAGTCAGGCAAAATTTAGTGATGAATTCAGAGAAAAAGACAACTTTTAAAAAATATCTATGAGCTGCAGAGCCTGATTCACAAGGTTGAGGGTTTAAGGAACTGGCTCAGTCCCTAGAGCAAAGTAATACAAATGGTACTCCTTAAAAAAAAAAAAAAAAAACCCAGAACAATTACTAATATGGGACAAAAATATGGACAAGTTCAGAAACATAGCCCAATTAAGGTATCCCAGGAAAGGAGAAAACGTGGTTACTGAAGTCTCCATGATCACATCAGCACCTCTGGGGTCAAACGGTGAGTCAGGCAGCAGGGAAGAACTTGGTAATTAGCTCAAGTTCACTGCTGTTCACCTAAAAGAGCAAATAATAATAAGGCTTCTCAAATTTGACAAGACACTGAACCTCTTAGTAATTCTGTTCATTAGTCCATATTCTCTTTGAAAATACATCTGAACTTATATAGCCCAGTGGACTCAGTGAGGGAAAACCCATGAGAGGTGGAGAATTGAAGCAGAAAGTTGACAGAAATAATCTAATGAGTCCTTGCTTTTCAAATTCACATTCAGACTGAGGGAGATATTAAAATGCCTGTGTTGAGCATTCTGGAATTAGTGCAGGCAGCAGCTTTTGAAAACCTTTATCCTATTTACTGGCATGACACAGTGTGAGTAGTGAAATCCTACTTGTGACGCTCAGTAGTGCTGTCATCTCACCTGTCATTAAAACCAAACTGTTATGTTTATGGTTTTGCGGATGTTGAACCAGGCCTGCATCCCATGGATGAAGCCTACTTGGTCATGGTGGATGATTTTTCAGATGTGTTGTTGGATCTGTTTTGCTAGAATCTTGTTGAAAATTTTAACATCTATGTTCATCAAGGTCATTGACCTATAGTTCTCTTTCTTTGTTGGATCTTTACTTAGATTGGGTATCAATGTAATGTTAGCTTCATAAAATGATTTGAGGAGAGTTCCATCTTTCTTGATTGCCAGAAATACTTTCAATAGGATTGGTATCAGCTCCTCCTTATATGTTTTGTAGAATTCTGCTTGAAAGTCACCTGGTTTGGGATTTTTATTCCTTTGGTAGGTAGTTTTTTAGTTTTTTGATGACATAGTCAATTTCCTAAGTTGTTATTGGTCTATATAGGGTCTCAGTTTCTTCTTGTTTCAACCTGGGGAGGTTGTGTGATGTCAGAAAGTCTATTTCATTTAGGTTTTTGAGTTTGTTTTCATACTGGTGTACATAGTAATCTCTGATAATCTTTTGTATTTCTTCAGGGTAAGTTGTGACTTCATCTTTTGCATTTCTGATTGTGTTTACTTGGGCTTTTTCTTTCTTTTTCTTGGTCAGTCTAGTTAGGGGTTCATCAATCTTGTTTATCCTTTCAAAAACGCAGATTTTGGTTTCATTTTTTTGTATTATATTTTTGTCTTCTATGTGCCGAAATTGGGCTTTTATTTTGATGATCTGGATTTTTCTGCTGAAGTTAGGGTTTTTGTGGTCTTGCTTTTACAGCTTCCTAAGGTGATTTGTTAGGCTGTTAACTTGTGATCTTTCCATTTTCTTCATGTATGTTTGTAGAGATATGAATTCCCCTCTTAATATTCCTTCCATGGTATCCCGGAGATTTTGGTGAGATGTTTCTTCATTTTCATTTGTTTCCAGGTATCTTTTAATCTCTGTTTTGATTTCCATGTGGACCCAGGAGTTGTTTAGCATAATGGTGTATAGTGTCCATATCTTTGTGGTTTGGGGGAAACTTTGTTAGTGTTGATATTTATTTTTATTCCACTATGGTCTGAGAAGGTGCATGGAAGTATTTCAATCTTGTGGAATCTGTTTATGCTTGATTTGTGTCTGAGGATGAGGTCAATCTTAGAATAAGATCCAGGTGGTGATGAGTAGAATGTATATCCCATGGTTGTTGGGTGGAGTGTTCTGTAGGTATCAGTTAAGTCCATTTGATCAAGCGTCACACTGAGGTTCCAGATCTCCTTGTTCATTTTTTGTCTTGAAGCTCTGTCTAGGGTTGTTAGTGGGGTGTTTAAGTTCACAGCTATGATAGTGAATGTTGGAATCAATATCTTTTTTTAGTTTACCTAGAAGTTGCTTTATGAAAGTTGGGTGCATATATGTTTAGGATGGATATTTCTTATTCATAGATTGAACCTTTTATCATTATTTAGTGACCTTCTGTATCTTTTTTAATTTTTGATAGCTTAAAGGGCATTTTGTCTGATATATGACCATGACTCTTGCTTTCTTTTCTGTTCTGTTTGCCTGAAATTTTGTTTCCCATCCTCTTACTTTGAGTCTGTGAGTGTCCCTTCTGGTGAGATGAGTTTCTTGGAGACAGATGTAAAGACAAAAACCACATGATTATGTAATTAGACATGGAAAAAGCATTTGATAAAATCCAGCACACCTTCTTGATAAAAACCCTCAAACATCTAGGCATGGATGGAATGTACCTCAAAATAGTAAGAGCCACCTACAGAAACCCACTGCCAACATACTGTAAACAAACAGAAATTGAAACCATTTCCCCTGAAACCAGAACAAGAAAAGGATGCCCACTGTCACTCTCCCTGTTCAACATAGTATTGGAAGTCCTAGCTACAGCAATCAGACAAGACAAGGAAATCAAAGGAATCCAAATAAGAAAAGAGGAAATTAGTTATCCCTCTTGGCAGATAACTTGATTCTATACCTTGAAAACCCAGGAGAATCTGTCAAAAACCTCCTAGTACTGATAAAGGACTTGGGCAAAGTCTCAGGGTATAAAAAAAATGTGTAAAAGTCAGTCACATTCCTATATACCAACAATGAACAAACAGAAGCCCAAATAAAAAGCACAAACACATTCACAATAGCCACAAAGAAAGAAAAAAAAAATACCTTGGCATCTTCCTAACCAGAGAAGTGAAAGACCTTTACAACAAAAACTACAAAACACTGCTCAAAGAAATCAAAGATGACACAAACAAATGGAAAAGTATTCCATGCTCATGGATTGTTAGAATCAACATTGTTAAGATGTCCATCTTACCCAAGGCTATATACAGATTTAAAGCAATACTCATTAAATTACCAGAGGCATTCTTCCCTGACCTAGAAATGACAATATAGGAATTCATATGGAAGCATAAATGACCACGAATAGCCAAAACAATCTTCAGCAAAACAAACAAACAAACAAAACAACAGCAACAACAAAATACAAAGCGGGAGGCATCACGCTTCTAGACTTTAAGCTTTATTATAAAGCTACAATACTCAAAACAGCCTGGTATTAGTACAAGAACAGGCATATAGACCTATGGAACAGGATAGAGATTCCAGAAGCAAAATCTTAAATTCTCAACCAACTCATCTTCGACAAAGCCCCCACCATTAACCACTGGAGAAAGGAGCACCTATTCAGTAAATGGTGCTGGGAAAACTGGCTGACCACACGCAGAAGATTAACACAAGACCCCTACCTATCCCCATACTCAAAAATCAACTCCAAATGGATCAAAGACCTAAACATAGAACCTCAAAATATAAAAACCTGGGAAAATGCAGGAGACACCCTTATGGAAGTGGAGTTGGCAACCAATTTCTAATCAAAACCCCGAGTGCCCAGGCAATAAGAGATAAGACAGATAAGTGGGACCTCATCAAACTGACAAGCTTCTGTAAAACCAAATAAACCATTGAGAGAGTGGGGAGACAACCCACAGACTGAGAAAAAATATTTGCCAACAGCATATCTGACAAAGGCCTAACATCTAGAATCCACAAGGAACTCAAATGTGCCAAAACAATAGCAACAATAAAAACCACTCCAAATCACTCTAAAAAAGATACCTAGCTGGGCTCGGTGGCTCAGCCTGTAATCCCTTGCCTGGGGAGGCTGAGGTGAGTGAATTGCCTAAGCCCGCGGGTTCGAGACCCACCTGGGCAACTTGGCGAGACCTCATCTCTACAATAAATCAAAAATTAGCCGGGCGTGGTAGCGCGCGCCTGTACTTCCAGCTACTTGGAAGGCTGAGGCGGAAGGATTGCCGGAGCCCAGCAGGTCGAGGTTGCGGTGGCCGGGAGCGGCCACTGCACTCCAGTCTGGGCAACAGAGTGAGACTCCAACTCAAAAAAAAAAAAAAAAAAAGATACCTGCACACGTATGTTTATGACAGCATTGTTCACAATAGCAAGAACATAAGACCAACCGTGCTGCTCATCAAACGAGAACTGGATTAAAAAAAAAATGCGGTGCATATACACCATGGAGTATTATGCAGCCATAAAGAAGAACAAAATCATGAACTTTGCAGCAACATGTATGGACTTAGAGTCTATAATACTGAGTGATCTTTCAAAGAAACAAAGAACTGAGTATCACATGTTCTCACTCATAAGTGGACCTTGAAGAGCTATCGTAATACTATAGGAAAAGGATTGGCAGTGGTGGGAAACTGGGGGGTGGGGAGGAGATGGGATTGACAGTAGTAAGAATCTGCCTGGGGAAGGGGAGAGGCACACCTCATCAACAAGGGTACTTGCATAATGAACATTTGTATACCTACCCATGGATTTTATCCCACATCTTTAAAATAAAAAAATTAACAATTAAAAAAAGTAAAATTAGCATCATAAAACAAACAAATTTTTATAAGCTTTCTTTATCAGAGATAAACTTGATGAAAAATCCAAGGATTCTACAAGTCTCTGGAACTCCCAGAACATGAAGGAATGCATGCAAAATTTTAGAAAAATAAAAACCTTTATTCTCTATCGTTAAAAAAAAGATAAAGAAAGAAAAAAACAAACAACCTCAGTACAAAGTGGGCAAAATATATGAATAGACACTACTCAAAAAAAGACATACAATCAGCCAACAGATACATGAAAAAATGCTCAGCCTCACTAGTCATCAAATAAATGCAAATTAAAACCACACTGAGATATCATCTAACTCCAGTCAGGATGACCATCATCAATAACTCAGAAAACAACAGGTACTGGAGAGAATGTAGAAAAAAAGGGAAAACTTTTACACTGTTGGTGGGAGTGTACAGCCTCTTGGAAAACAGTGTGGTGATTCTGAAAAGATCTAAAAATCGACCTCCCATATGACCCTGGAATTCCTCTACTGGGACTATACCCGGAGGAACTCAAATCACTCTATGGAAAAATATCTGCACACACATGTTTATTGCAGCATTATTCACAACAGCAAAAACATGGAACCAACCTTGCTGATCATTCAAGAGGACTGGAAAAAAACATGTGGTGCATATACACAATGGCCTATTACACAACCATAAAGAAGGACAATATTATCAACTTTGCAGCAACTTGGATGGACTTAAAGTCCACAATATTGAGTGCTCTATCACAGAATCAAAGAACCAAGTATCCCATGTTCTCATTCATAAGCAGACCTTGAGCCACTATCATATTACTATAAGAAAGGGATTGGCTGTAGTGGGAAACTGCCAGGGGAGGGTGGGGGTGGGATTGGCAGTAGTGGGAAACTGCCAGGGGAGGTGGGCACACACCTCATCAACAAGGGTACCTGCATGATGAACATTTGTGTACCTATCCCTGAATTGTACCCCACATATTTAAAATAAAAAACAAAAACTATTTCTATAAATTGTGCTCACTTGGCCTTGACCTATTAAAATGCTAAAAATATGTCTATCTGGGCAATTAAAATATTAACTGAAGGGCGCAGGGAACAGTCAGAAGGGCCCCCCCCCCCCGCGCGATGACACCGAATACTACAGGGCCACATGGAAACAACAAAGGCCCTAAGTTCCAGCTTCCCCCTATACGATTTCTCACGTGCACGAAGTTCAAACTTGCTAGCCAACAATCTCCTCCCATGACAAATAAGCCTTGTAATACCCTCCAATAGTAATCTCGGCCCGCCCTATTTCCACTCTGCTCTACCCAATAGAATGCTAGCACGACCTCTTCCTGCCCTCACTAAACTAATAAATACAGCCCCTCCCTATATAACTCTCTCTCTCTCTCTCTCTCCCTCTACCTCTATAGCCGCCACTTTAATAAATCTCTTGGTCCCCAGCGGGTGTGGAGTTATTACTGGCACCCAAATACTTTCATTAACCATGAACAACAAGACTCTCTTTAAGAAAAAAATTATTATGGCAATGTGGAAAATGCATGGTAATATTCAAAATGCACACATAAATACTGTTGTAGCTTATTCCTAACATAATGAGTATTCCCAATTATAAAGCACATGTCCTTCCTTGAATTTCTTCAAGTCACAATTGTCTTACTAATTTAATATGTGATGCAACATAAAAATAGTTGTTTACTCATGATTATTGAAAAACCAGTGAGCCAATCATTAAAAGCAACATAATGTCACTTTCTTGAAGAATTTGAATCTATCAAAGGACTCCTTCCATTTCCATCCTATTCACAACTCTCTTTTCATCTCTCCTATCCCATGCCAAGAGAGAGAAATTCACTAAGGGATTTTTGCTGGAATCCATTAAGAGGCTTTTTAACAGCTAAGAACAATTTCTTGCTTAATTTTCCCTTCTCTTACCTAAATGCCCATATCCTCATATATGGCTTAAGAAATTGTTGGGACTGAAATCTAAGAGGGGGCTTCCAAAAAGAAACCTTGTTATTTTTTTTGTTTTCCTCTGAACCCTGAATGATTTTCTCTCCTAGAGCAACTCAACTCAGTAATCAGATCTTAGTTTTAAATCAGAAGCGAAGTTTAAGCCATTGATTTTATCTAATATCCTTAGAGGAACTGGTTTAACCACCTGTTTATAGAGGGTGGCCAGGAGTTAAAGCTGCATGCTGATTTCTTTTTTCTGTGTTATTGTGATTTTAAACTATATTTAATGGGCTATTTGAATGGAAGATTTTGCCACCCAGGGGAGCATAGAGAAAATAGCATTGGTTGCTGTGTGTATGAATATCAGAGTCAGTTTCACACTGCAAAGGGGCTGCAAAAATTGTGAAGGGAAAATGACCCAGAAAATCCTGCTAAAGCATCTTCCCTCTGAAGTCTAACACTCTGACAATGATATTTAAAAAACAACTTAAATTTCTTCTCTTTGGAGGTCTTAAACTTCTCTCCTTGATTGTGGGATGAAGCAGAGATATTAGAGAGATTTGTTTAGAAAATACGCCTCCTTTATTTGTCTCACAAACGGACAAAAATATATATTCTAACCAGTCACATATAATACAACATTGACACCATGCTAAACAGAGTCTTAACTCACGTTTTTTATTAAATAGTGTAAGATCTCAATCATATATCTTGCTATTAACATTATTTTTAAAACCAAAATGATATAATATGATATTTTAAAAACATGACAATATAAATATAATTTATTAATCTGATAACATTTAAGCTTTATCTAATGTTCAATTGATAATGCTTCCAAAACATCCTTTTAAATATATTTTTATTCACATCTCTTACTATCTCCTTAGTGTTTTACAATATTAATTACTTGACCAGAACACATGAATTCTTTAAATGCATTAGTCTATTTATTAATGTGCTTTTCAGAAAAAAAGTACAATTTGCATTATCATTTGCTGCATTGGTGAGTGTCATTCTTACCACATTCTGTGAATCACCAAGGTCATTACTTTTCAAACTTTGCTTGTTTGGTGGCAAGAAAAGCTATCTTTTTGTTAAATTTGAATTTCATTAATTACTTATAAGAAATGACTGGCCCTGTAATCATACCCGTAATCTCAGCACTTTGGGAGGCATAGGAGAGAGTATTGCCTGAGGCTAGGGCTTCAAGATCAGCTTGGGCAACTTGCCAACTTGCCTGGTCTCCACAGTAAATCAAAAAATTAGCTGAGGGTAGTGGCCTGTGCCACTACTACAAGTAGTTCCAGCTACTTGGAGGGCTGAGGCAAAAGGATAGCTTGAGCCCAGCAGGTCGAGCCAGTGGGACCTGTAAGTGTGCCACTGCATTTCAGCCTGGGTGACAGAGTAAGACCCCAACTCAAAAAAAAAAAAAAAAAAGAAAAGACAAAAAAAAAACCCTTTATATGTTTCTCAATTTCTTGTGTCTACGAATATTTTGTTTATGATCTTTGTCAATGTATTTCCTTGTTTTTTCTCCTTGATTTGTAATTGTTCTTTACATAGTTATGAAAAAAAAAAAACCTTTGTCATGGAGTATGATTCCTTGTTATTAAGCACATAAATGCAGGATGCTTTTGAAACTTTTTGCATATTTTCACTTTTTTTGTGAATTGGAAATGATTGCCCTTGCTTGATTTACATTTTTTTCTTTGAATCCCTATGATCATATTGGTTCCCTATTAAACCAGCTTCTATGCCCAGAAAAATAGTTGTTTTGGGACAAAACAGGATAGATCAACATTCCAAATCAATAGTCTTGTAAAACCACCTGAGTGAGAACATATGGGACTCTGATCTTTGTTTCTGTGATAAATCACTGAGTATGATCGGCTCCAAATCCATCTAAGTTGCTCACTCATAAATGGACCTTGAACAATTATAATGCTATAAGAAAGCGAATGGCAGTAGTGGGAAACTGTCAGGGGAGGGGGGCTGGAATTTACAGTTGAGGGAAACTGCTAGGGGAGGGAGGAGCATATCTCATCAACAAGGGTACCTGAATGATCAATGTTTGTATACCTAACCCTGAAATGTATCCCACACCTTTATAATAAAAATTTATTTATTTATTTATTTTTTGTGAGTTGGAGTCTCACTCTGTTGCCCAGACTAGAGTGCAGTGGCCGCTCCCGGCCACTGCAGCCTCGACCTGCTGGGCTCCAGCGATCCTTTCGCCTCAGCCTTCCAAGGATCTGGAACTATAGGGGCGCGCTACCACACCCAGCTAATTTTTTGATTTATTGTAGAGATGAGGTCTCGCCAAGTTGCCCAGTCAGGTCTCGAACTCACGGGCTCAGGCAATCCAATCACCTCAGCCTCTGAAGGTGTGGGATACAGGCTGAGCCACCGAGCCCGACTTATAATAAAAAATTTTTTAAAAAGTCATGTCAGGGGAAGCAGAGAATGTAAGTGGATCTTCACCCATTAGAATGATTCTTCCTGGAACCAGACTGGCCCTCTCATTCTCCGTGTTCTCATAGTTTTGCTTCTGGTAAGTATTTTAAAAGTTATAATGTGAAATATTTAGAACATACCAAATGTATGAATATGAATAACATGAGAACTCATGCAATAAACATTCAGCTTAAGAAATAATTGTCACCAAAAAATTGAAGGCTGTGTGTCCCTCATGGTGATCACATTCTTCTCAATGTCCTCCCCATCTGGAGGAAGCTACTGCCCTCAGAAAGGGTTTATTATCACTAAGAATTGCTTTATACCTAATTACATAGTTATATAATTCTAAACAGCATGTAGGATGGTTTTAAGTTTTTCACACATGTGTATTTCAAATTTCATTGAGTATAGGGCATATATTTTCACCATAATTATGTTTTGAAATTCACTCATGTTGATATTTATTTTGTTGTTTTGTAGTACTACATTGCATAATGTTGATGGACATCTAGTTTGTGGTATTTCATTTATTTATTTTACTGCTACAAACATTGCTAATAGGAGCATTCACAGTTGTCCCTTGAACAACATGAGCTTGAATTGTCTGGGCCAACTTATATGTGAATTTTCTTCTGCCTCTGCCACCTCTGAGAAAGCAAGACCAACATCTCACCATCTTCTTTATGATGATCCATTTCCACCTAGTAAATAGTAGATATATTTTCTGTTTCTTATGATTTATTAATAGCATTTTCTTTTCTCTAGCTTACTTCATTGTAAAAATATAGTAAATGACACACATGGCATACAAAATAGGTGTTAATCAACTGTTTATGATATCGGTAAGGGTCCCACTCAACAATAAACTATTGATATTTACATTTTAGGGAAGTCAAAAGTTATATGTGGATTTTCAACTACATGGGGAGATCAGTACCCCTAATTCCCATGTTGTTCAAGGGTTAACTGTATTTTCTTGAGTACCTGCAGGAGAGTTTGTGTTAGTAGAATATACCCATTGATTATGCCCATTTTTTATTTTATTGAGATATGACTTTCAGGGTGGATTGACAAGTTTAAATTCCAATTCTTCATCAGAATTTGTATTATCACACTTTACTGGTCATTTTCTTGTGATAATTGGTGTCTTATTATGGTTTTAATTAGTATTTCCATGGTTATTATTGAGTTGAGCTTATTTGTGTATATATGTTTATCTTATATTCTCTCTTCTTTGAATTGCTTACTAATGTATTTTGGCCAATTTTTACTGGGACATTTATCTTTTCTTGTTGATTTGCAGGATTTTTAAACATAATCATTATATTAATATTTGTCATATGCATAGCCACTATCCTTTCTCAGACCATGGTTAATCTGTTGTTTTTATTATGAAATAGTTCATCTATACAAAGAAGAGATATAATATGTATATGAGGCTTAAAATATAGCAAAACAAAAATTCTTGTGCCAAACACGTACCTTATAACGTGGTGATAAAATGTCACACATGCCTTTAAAAACCTCTGGATGCCCTTTCGTCTTTTTTGACTGTGGTAACCCCTCTTTTGAATTTTTAAAAACTCAACTTTATTGATATATAAACTAAATGCAATAAATGCACACATTTTAAGCACACAATTTGATATCTTTCAACAAGTTTATTTACCCATAATGAAGATATAGAAGACATTCATTACCCCCCAAATATTCATAGTCATTAGGTAGGTTTAGTTCAATGTTTTAATTTTAGCATCTCTGATTTTAATTTGTATTCCTTAAGGTTTAATGAAGTTGAACAACTTTTCACGCACTTATTGGTCATTGGTTATATGTTCTTTGAAATGTGTCTACTGATCTATTTTGTCCATTTTTCAAATTAGGTTTTTTTATTATTGAGTTAAAAGTGTCCTTCATATATTTGGTATATAAAAGCCCTCTCATATGCATATATATGAAATATTTTTCCCAGTTAGTGACATGCCTTTTCGTTTTCTTAATGGTGTCAATTTTCCCTCAAATTTCCATTTAAAGTTCACAATTCAATGAGTTTTGACAGGTGTATACATTTGTCAAACCACCAACACGAAAATATACAGAATGCTTCCATCCCTGCCTCCACTTCTGACTGGTCACAGGTATCTGATGATCTGCCTTCTGTTGAAAAAGTTAGTTTGCATTTTCTGGGTTTTATATAAATGGAAGCATTCAATTTTTATTTTTGACTTCTTTTATGCAGTATAATGATTCACTTGTGGAGATTCATCCATGTTGGTCTACCTTTTAGTAGTTTACTACTTTTATTGTAAAATAGTATTTCATTGTATAGATATGCTACATTGTGCTTATCCATTCTCTTGTTGATGGGCATTTGGATTACATCTGGTTTTTGCTTATTGTGAATAAAGCCACTATGGACATTCACATACACAGTCTTTGTATGGGCATCTATTTTCATTTCTCTTGAGTAAATATCTAGTAATACAATGACTAGTTCATATGGTAGGTTATATTTAACTTAATCAGAAACTGCCTAGTGAATTTCTCATAATTATGTCATTTTGCACCTCTACAGGCAATGTGTGAGAATTTAGGTTGTTCTATAACTCATCAACATTTGGCATCATCAGCCTTGTTAATTTTAGCATGCTAATGCGTATGCAATGACATCGTATTACGGTTTTAATTTGCCTTCTCCTGATGACTAATGCTGCTAAGCAGCTTTTCATATGCTTATTTGCCATCTCCAAAACTTCTTTGGTAACGTGTCTATTCAGGATTTTACCCATTTTATATTAAGTTGTTTGTATTCTCATTTTGGATTTGTAAGAATTTTTTTGTTGTTTTTTAGATCAGATATGTGTTTTGCCAATATTTTCCTCCACTATATTGCTTACCTTTTCATTATCTCAATGGTGCCACTTAAAGAGGAAAAGTTTTATACTGAAATGAAGTCCAACTTACCTACATTTTTAATCTTATGGTCATGTTGTTGCTGTTATAACTAAGCTATAAATATTTTCCCCTATGTTTATTTTTTAAAGTTTTATATATTTGGCTTTTATGTTTAGACTCAGGTTTTATTTTGAGTTCATTCTGTGTGCTGACTTTTACCAACAAAGCTGGCTTTACCCCCACAACTGTTTTTTCCTGTCCAGTGATAGGAAGACAGTAGACAAATCTGAAAGTGGGGGTCAAGCTGTGCAGGCTGTAATTCTATGGTCATAAAATAGAGAAGCAGGAACACAATTCACAAATCAACCGGGTAGGCATGAAAGAGTAAAAAATATAGGGTTTCTTTAATGAAGAGGCTGAACTTTAAAAGTGAGGAGAGGAATATTTGTGTCTTTTCTTGGAATGAGTGGAGATTTCCTAGAACTTGGATCATGTCCTTTTTCTCTCCAAAAGGTATGTCGTTCAGTCTGAAAAACATGTTCTAATGTGGTTAGAGGTTCTTTCTAAAGTATCTTGGACCCTATCAGTTTTAGCTGGTCTGGTGAAGACAGAAACTTCTGTCTTCAGGCCTTTCTGTTTCTTAAGGAGGGTTAGGTTGGGGTACAAATTCAGCTACGTTGCATAGGCATTACATTGGGTAACAATGTGAAGCAAATGTCAAGGTTCACTTTTTTTTATATGGATATCAATTGTTTCAGTGCCACTTGTTAAAAATCAGAAAACAAAAACATATTTATATATTCTATTGCCTGGTTACATTTTGTAAAGATCTATAGATATATGTGTATCTGTTCTGTTTCTAAACCTCCAGTTTGTTCCATGTATACACCTTTTATTTCCTTGGACTTACTTGATTTATTTTACTGGCTAAGTTCTCCTTTTACATTACTATTAAGAAGTGGTGGAATTTGACTGGTTTTCATAGTTGCCTTTTACAGGTTGAGAAAGTTTCCCTTCTATTTCCATTTCATTGGCAGTTTTTATTATTAATAACTTGAAATTTATCAAATGTTTTTTCTACATCTAACAATATGATTATATGTTTCCTCTCCTTTATTCGGTAAATATAATAAAATGTATTCCTGCCAGTGAAAATCTCTTAATTTTTTTATATTCTTGAACCATCACATGTTTTACTATACATTATGTATTATTTTCATAAGCAACATATTGTGAACACTTGTATGTTTATGACTTTATATTACCGGTATCATACCATATATATTCCATTAAAATTTGTTTTTCCTACTCAATGGTATGTTTTTAAGATTCATCTATAATGATGTGTGGCACTGCAGTTTATTTCTTTTCACTGATCTGTATCATTAATTTATCTGAACATTACAGATTAGAGTGATTCAATTTTCTGTCAAAATTCATCTGGTTTTGTCACTACTTTTCACCATTACATACTTCTTCACTATGAACATTCAAATACATATCTCCTGGTGCATATGTTAGTTTTCTGATTATGCATTACTAGGCATGGGATTGCTGGATAAAATACCCTGCATGTGACTCATTTGGGACTGGTCAAAAAGACAGGAAGTAAATTAAGGATCCAGCAGCAACAAACGAGATACTCTTTTTGGCCAGGTGTAGTGGCCCATGCCTGTAATCCCAGCACTTTCAGAGGCCAAGAGAGAATTGCTTGAGCCCAGGAGTTTGAGATCAACCTGAGCAACATAATGAGACTCTGACTCTATAAAAAATAAGAAGAAGAAAAATTAGCTAGGCATGGTGGTGCTTGCCTGTAATCCCAACTCCTCAGGACGCTGAGGCAGAAGGATCACCTTTGTCAGGGAAGTCAAGGTTCTGTGAGCTGTGATTGTGCCTGCCACTGCACTCCAGCCTGAGTGAAAGAGGTAGACTGACTCAAAAACAAAAACAAAAACAAACAAAAATATGCTTCTTATATTTTATAAGACAATCCCAACTTCTTTTCCAAAGAGGTTGCACTAATTTACATTCACAGGAATGAATAAGATTACTGGATTCTCCAAATGCATACAACTCTTAGTACTTAATATCTGCCTTTTTATGCTATTCTCTATTTGGTGCATGCAAACTGGTAGATTTTTATGGTTTTATTTGTCATTAAATAAACATGAATATTTCCTTAGTAAGTTTTTTTGTCTATTGTTGATTGTTTCTTTTTTTGAAATGGCTACTTATGTCTTTTTGATGTAGATTGCAATGATATTAAATTTTATAGATTAATTCGATGAGTATTATATCCTAATAGTAAAAAAAATCTATTTAAAAACTATTTAGTATTGCCTTTCTTAATGGCATTAAATAAAGATTTATAATATTCCCCATCTGTCTCTGTTGCTAGGTGTATCTCAAGGTTATTTAAATTTTTAATATTTTGTCAATGCAAATAGTATACAAAAATTGCACTTTGTAACTGTGTATTGCAAGTGTACACACACTCGCTTTATTTTATGTTTTAGTCTCATGTCCAAAAACATAGCTATAACCTTTTCAATGATTAACTTTGGTATTTTGACAGTGGATTCTCATGCTCCCTTTACATGGATAATAACATTATCTTTGAATTGACAGGTTTGATTTTGCCCCATTTATAACATGTAGTTATTTGTTTTATTTTTCTTACCTTACAATCCAGGACTTTGAACCAAATATTGAAGAAAAATGGTGATTGCCAAGATACTTTCTTGTCTCTGATTTTTAAAACAGTGCGTTTAAGTTTTACTATAAAACGGGATCAACTTTTGGTTGATAATTTTTATGAGGTTAATGAGGTTTTCTTCCATTTAATGTACAAAGAGGAACCCCCCCCCAAAAAAAAAACCAGAATTATTTTTTGGAGGATGGGCCCTTTGTAGTACACAGGCTTCCCCTGCTGGGTACGTGCTCTAGGAACCCATCAGCATCAGTGTACCAACTAGTGTTGTTGTGAGAGGTTGTATTCTGCTTCAGTTAATTTTGTTTGGAGATTCTTTCAGCATGTTTGCCTATTTCATGACAGATGATTTACATGAACAAACTGCTCACACTGCCAGTGTTCAGAAATTTTTGACCAAAAATGGCATGACTTCCATACCCTACCCTCCTTATTCACCTGATCTTGCCCATAGTCACTTTTTTGTTTGTCTGTTTTTCCAGATGAAAAAAAGTCCTCAAAGAGAAATGTTTTGCCCATGTAGAAAAGGTGAAACAAAAAATGGCAGAAGCATCAAAAGACATCAAAATTGATAAAGTCAAAAACTGTTTTGAGCAGTGGAAAAAACATCTCAATAGGTGCATTACATCAAATGGAGAGTACTTTGAAGGTGACTGAAGTTTAAACATGTAAGACTACACAATTTTTAAAATAAATAAATTCCTATTTGGGGGGGATCCCCCGTGCGTATGATAAGGGCTTTATTAACATAAAAAAGTTGCAAAATTTTATCAAGATTTTCCTTCTTTTGAAGATATCCTAAACATTTCCCCTTTTAGTCACATGGAAAATTGCTAAAATATTTTCTAAAATTAGGTTGACATTGAATTTGTTTTTCCCCTCTCCAAATATTGAGTACCAGACATTTTGCTAGCATCTGAGGATAAATATACAGCAATAAACATAGAAAGAATGGTGATTAAAGTCTTCATTATATTTTTAAAAAGCACTAAGTAAATAAAGATATAATATACCATATGACAATGTTTGAATAAAAGTAGAACAAGATAGAGATTGGTGGATATTATTTTAAAGAATGTTCTATCTAATAAAAATGACATTTAAACAGAGACCAGATGGAAGTGAGAAAATAAACTATGTGTCCATATGCAGGAAGAACTTTCCAGGCAAAAGAAATGGCAAATGCAAAAGTCCTGTGGCAGAAGCTGAAGAATAATTTGATCAGGACAACTGGAGAGTAACAGTGTGATTGGGAGTCTGTGACGTCAAAGAGAAACAGTAGGTCTCAGAACACAGCTCCTAATAATCGAATGCTTCATTACAGGGTCTTGGGAGCCATGGTCTGAACTTTGGCTTTTTATTCTGAAGCAGTTAAAACTCTAGCGACTTTGAGCATGACTTATTTATTTATTTTTTTTTTAGTAAGTATCGTGTGGCTTTGTGGAGAGAGACTGCAAGGGAGCAAAAGTACAAGCAAGCAAAGAGTTAGAAGGCTCGTGTAATGTTCCATATGAGAGAGTATGATGGCTTGGGCAAGTGGAAAAGGTTTGGATTCTAGACATATACTGAATATCCATACTCATAGCAAACACTTTTATAGCACTTACAATTTGTTAGGCACTCTTCTAAGAGTTTTATAAATATGTACTCATTTCACTAATTCATAACAACCTTAAAATATAGATACACTTTTTTTTTAAGAAGCAGGATCTTGCTCTGTTTCCAGGCTGGAGTATTACAGCATGATCATAGCTTACTGCACTCTCTAACTCCTGGTCTCAAGTGATCACCTCCCCTAGTCTTTCAAGTAGCTGAGACTACAGGCATGCACCACCACCCCGGCTAAGTTTTTTATCATCATTACTTTTTATAGTGCTAGTCTCAAACCCCTGGCCTCAAGTGATCCTCCTTGGCCCCTCAAATTGCTAAAATTACAAGTGTGAACAACTATGTCCAACAAGTAGATATTATTATGATCTCCATATTATATGGAGAAACTGAGGTACTGAGAGGTGAAATTTTTGTATATAATAATAAATTTTTGGAGCAACAAACAAGTTCTAGCTCCAAAGGTGGTTCAAGGTCACCGGGAGGCAAGACAGGGAAGTTCCCTGGCTTATGGAAATTCAGAAGGGGGAGGTTTACAGACCTCCCTTGGAGAGCTGGAGAATTCTTAACTGTACGATTCTAAGATATCTTTCTTAGGATTGGAATCTTCACCCTTGGGGAAGATACAAGAGAATTCTATTTTGAATAATAGTGGAGGAAGTCTAGGAAAATGTAATGTATTCTTTTGTTACTGCTATCATTGCATTTTAAAAAGCTACCTAATTTCCCTGATTCTGAGATCCACAGTGTACTTTTTTGCAGCATATCAAAAAGAAAACAGGTAGAGTATCTGGGGTTCTTGCTGCATTCTCCCACCCTGCCTACACTGAGTGATCGGTTCTGAAGACTGAAGAGCTAGATCTGAATTTTCTTTAGCTAAATGGTAGAAAAGTGTTTTTCTTCTTGTTTTGTTTATTTTTGTTTGTTTAAGTAAAGCTGTATGCATTCTTTGTGTGCTAGCACAGAAGACCAAGTTATTTTTCCTTGTAGAAAACTGTCAATTGTGTCTGATATTCTACCAGCATCTGAACTGCTTACACATGCTTGGTCATTTCCATCATTTCCCCAAGAATGACGTTCCAGGCCTCGTAGGTGCTTTTGGTTCATTTGAGCATTACATTTAGTCATTAAAAAAATAGGTTGTTAGCCGGGCTCAGTGGCTCAGCCTGTAATCCCGCGCCTTGGGAGGCTGAGGTGAGGGGATTGCCTGAGCCCACGGGTTCAAGACCCGCCTGGGCAAGCAAGACCTCATCTCTACAATAAATCAAAAAATTAGCTGGGCGTGGTAGCACGCGCCTGTAGTTCCAGCTACTTGGAAGGCTGAGGCAGAAGGATTGCTGAAGCCCAGCAGGTCGAGACTGCGGTGGCCGGGAGCGGCCACTGCACTCCAGTCTGGGTGACAGAGTGAGACTCCAACTCAAAAAAAAAAAAAAAAAATAGGTTGCAAAATGCTTAGGAAACCAAGGTTTATGAGAGATTGAGAACAGAAAATACAGAAGAAAATATTGTACATGTTTGTATATACACACAAACATACATATGTACATATCTGCATATGTGTATGCATACAAATATTTGCATAAATCATATATAATATACTGTATGTGTACATTCATATGCACCCATATACATATATTATAGCTCATATTTCTGATGCATATAATTATATACAACATTATATGTTTTATGTGGTTTTTAGGTATTCTAGTTATGATACAATGTATAATATATGCAAAGGTTGTTGAGACGGGGGTCTCACTATATTGCCCATGCTGGTCTCGAACTCCTAGCCTCAAGTGATCTTTTGCCTCTGCCCCCCAAATCACTGAGATTACAGGTATGAACCACCATGCCTGACTGGTAGATATTATTGTGACCTCCATATTATATGGAGACACTGAGGTATAGAGAGGTGAAAATCGTGAAGATCATATTTTGAAGAACCATATAACAGAATCTAGGTGTCTAATTATGACTTGTGGTACTCAGAGATATCTGGTTGCTGGACTAAAAAGTCAAGTCTAAAAGATCAGAAAGGACTAGGTCAGAATGTAGAAAAAACAAACCTAGACATTACTGCTTCAGATTAATTACATGCAAATGTTTATTAATACCTGTTATGGATATACAACTATGATATAAGATAGGTGCTATACTGTGAGGGGTGAACAGTGTTATAACATATGGCCTCTGATCTGCAGGAGTTTACATTAAAGTTGGCATGATAAGATAGATACATACAATGAAAAACTAAGGTATTGCAGGACAAATTCCCTAAGAATGATGGAGGCAATAATATAATTTCAGAGGAAAGGAAAATGACTTTTAACTAAGGGAATCAGGGAGGGCCCTGAGAAGGAGCTGGGATTTAAGCATTCATGTGAATGCTGTATATATTTACAAGGGCGGAGAGGAAGAAAAATGCATGACCTGTGTCAATTCTCTGCCTTTAGCCCACAATACTACTCATGGCTTCCACACACACTCTGTTCAAGAGCACTTTCTTCAATAACCAATAAGAGCACCCAGAATCTCAGCATTATTTGTTCCAGGCTCTTGGAATTAAGTCTTCACCAAAAAAAGTTTTGTTAGCTGGGGATTGATTAAGGCTGTCAGCTTTGTTTTTCTTTATATTTTCCCTATACCAGCTACATATTAGATACTCAGTAATTGTTTGATTAATGCAAAAATAGATTCATGTTTAACTTGAAAGCTTTAGATTCTGCTCTGCATCCTCTAGCAAGTCACATAGTTTGACCTATTGTACTGAACACAGAACTGAATATATGATTAGGTTTATTTCACTGCCTGCTGAATCTAGTGTCCCTTCCTAATTGCCAGTCTTATTGGATAGGTATTGACACAGCTCTTAGGTTGAGTGCCACCTCCCTTATCTAGGGTGTACTGCCATGAATGGCCAGGTAGCCATGAGTAAGGACTTCTGCCTCTCTGAGTTTGAATGTTTCTTGCCAAGCAGAGTTTCAAGGAAATCAGGGTTTTTTTGTAACACTTTTTGCCTCCATTCCTAATTCTAAGCCTGCTCAATATCAACAATGCCCAAATTGCTAAATACTGTTTGATGCATATTTCAAGACAACTTCTGCTTTGGATTTGGCTTTTCAATTCATAGTTTTAGTTCATAGTTTTCTTCCAGGTGACTGTTTTATTTATTATTTTGTTCGTTTGTTTATTTATTTATTTATTTGAGTTGGAGTCTCACTCTGTTGCTCAAGACGGAGTGTAGTGGCATGCTCACAGCCACCCTAGCGTTGACCTCCTGGAATCCAGCAATCCTTCCGCTTCAGCCTTCCAAGTGGCCAGAACTACAGGCGCACACTACCATGCCTGGCTAATTTTTTATTTTTATCGTAGAGACAAGGTCTCACCAAGTTGTCCGGGCTGGTCTTGAACCCGCAGGTTCCAGCAATTCACCTGCCTCAGCCTCTCAAAGTGCTGGGATTACAGGCTGAGCCACTGAGCCCGGTCCCAGGTGACTCTTTTTATTTTTATTGTAGAGACAAGGTCTCACCAAGTTGCCTGGGTTGGTCTTGAACCCGCGGGCTCTGGCAATGCACTTGCCTCAGCCTCCCAAAGTGCTGGGATTACAGGGCAAGCCACAGAGCCTGGCCCCAGTTGACTCTTATAAATGAAAGGAATGGCTTGAGCAATACAAGGAGGCATACCCATCACCAAAATATCCTAAGCACAGTGAGTGTGTGGGAGAAATTTGAATAGAGCAGTGGTCCTCAATCCTACTGGAATAAATACTCCTCTTTTATGACTAATATTTGTAATATCTTCTTCATTATCCTAAAAAAAAAAAGCAAAGGTGAAATAACAAGACACATATAGCTTTATATATAAAAGTGAAGTATAACAAATTGGTACAAATTAGAATATGTAAATGATCAGACACAGTTCACTGAATGCAAAATGTTCTAAGTAGCTAGATCCTTACGTTTCCTCCTCTGAACCCCAGCTTATTTCCAAGAGACTAGACATATTAATTCTTGTTTCTCTTTTAGACCTTTATTTCAAACATTTACTGAGTACCAACTATGCATTGGATACTGTGCAAAGGAATAACAAAAGGATTAAAATGTCCCACATGGCCAATGTGAAAACCAAATTAATTAAATTTCCCTGGATTTTGTTGTTGGTAGACAACTGAACAACATTTCAAAAGCAAAGTAAGGCTACTACTTCTGTCATAGCAAACAGAAGAGCCATTACCTCTGATGGAGGCAGTCCCTTGAAAGGAGTATGAGGGAGTTTTCTAGGGACAGAATTGTTCTATTTTTTTTTTTATCTAGGCACCAGTTATATGACTATACTTAATTTGTCAAAGTTCAGTGAGTTTAACAATTATGATTTGTGCAATGTGCACTTTTCTCAACATATATTATTCTTCCATAAAAGCTGGAAGTGGGGAAGACAATTTATCTAAATCCAACAGTTTCCTTTGCCTGAAGCTAGACTCTCAATGAATCTCCACTTCAAATGTCAAATCGTCTTTTCAGAACACTTTTTAACGTGTTATTAGCACTGGTCTGCTTTTCAAAGAACTCTTGAGATTTTTGGGAAGATGGCAGGGTAGCCAGTCAGATGGCATGAGTCCCTGTGTGGGTGAGTGATTGAATGAACAATTCTCTGTGTGTTTCTGTATTTAAGTGGGAGTAGTGTGAGAGGCTGAGTGGGGACTCAGAGCAAGTGGCCAGGGCCCTGCTGGTGAAGCCACTGGTGCCGCAGCTGCTCTGCTTAGACTCTAGCACTGCCCAGAACAAAGAAGCTGAGTACCATTTTGTAAAATCAGAAGAACTTTTCCCAGGAAGAAAGACTGGAGTGATTGTTGACCCCAACACCACAGTGCAGGGCTGAATACTGGCAGCAAAGGCCATGGAGGGAGCTCAGCGAGGGACCCTGAGGTAGAGTCCCGAGGAAACAGAGGGGAGAATCCACACTGAACCTGTACTGGGCTCCAGAGCCTTGCCACCAGGTTCTGAGATCCAGACACTATGATAACTGCTGGAGAGGGAGCTATTGACGCCATTGGCGACAGGAGTAGCAGTTGGCAGAGAAACACCGGATTCTCTAAAGACAAGGCAGAGAAGTGCTCTAGGGTGGCCTCTACAGAACAGCAGCACCGCATTTTAAGATCAGATACTATCTCTGTGGTGCATTGGGGCTGCTCTATGTGACTTCAGAGACCATTGGCCCCAGTGCACAAGCCCTGGCAGGTAACAGCCGATGTGGAACCCCAGACTATCCACCCTCCACTCTGAGCCAGCTACTGGGTGATAGACACAAACAATAGAACTGCCCTAGAAGGAGGCTGGTGAGTGCCCAGTTGACTCCCCCTCACCCCTATGAACAAGTGAAAGAGATCAGGAGGACAGGACAGACATAGGAGGCCCCATTCTCCTGCCATGAACTGGATGCCCTGGGAGCTGTGAAAAAGTTGGGAAAGGAAGGAAGGAAGAGGTTGAGAACCCCAGAGATGCTGTATCAAGTTATTTCAGTTTCCTTCCCTCACATAGGCATGTGACAGCTACCAATTTCTGGCAGCAGGGAGTGAAGATTCTAACATCTTATGTTCCAACATAGAATAGAGAACCTGCAGTAACAGCCCTGCAGTTGCAGAACCCCTCATAAGAGGGAGGCATCCCCAAAAGACATACTAAAACTGATAACTTTTTATCAATGTACTTTTTTTGGGGGGTGGTAATTGGTTTGTTTATCTCATTTGTTTGCTTTGTTTGTTGGTTAATATTCTCTTTTCTTTCCCTCTCCTATTTCTCTTTTTTGTTCTTTCTCTTTTTTCTATTTTTTTTCTTTCCTTTTTTACTTTTTCTATTTTTCTTTACCTTTTTCTCTTCTTTCTCTCTTTTCTCTCTTTTCTCTCTTATACTCTATCTTGGACTCAGGGATTTGCAGGCATACCCACTATAATGTCATATTATGCAGAGACAAAGAGCAACTTCCAGCTGGCCCATTCACCAGATAGAAAACATTTTGACCTGCCAATAAATTCTGAATCCTTGCAGCACCTCCCACTCCTTAGTAAGTGCTCAAAATTGTAAAGAGACAGCACATTGCCCCACCCCCAGTCCTACATCATAATTGAACAAACCTGGTGCCCCAGATCAAGGAAGGACAAAAGGTAGAGCAAATATCAGAAGTGACTGCCTCACCATTTTCCACTGAGCAACAAAACTAAAGAGAAAGGTAAGAGAACTGCTACAAATGAAGAAAATCCAATGAAAAGCTACCAGTAACCATCAGATTCCCAGCAAAATATTAATGCTAGAAAGAACTAGTAGGGCACAAACAATGGCTATCTCTCAGAACAACAGTATTCTGAAGGTATTTGTGGAGATCAGAGAATCATTGGATAAAATGAATAAAAGTTAGAAAATGCGAGGGCTAAAACTAAATGAAATTGCAATGGAGCTAGGCGGGTTCAAGAACACATACTAGAAAAAACAGAAATAAAGAACTCCTTCTAAGAAGTAAATAACAAACTGACAAGCATGGGAAGCAGAACTGATCAAGCAGAAGAAAAATTCTCAGAGCTAGAAGATCAAAATATAAAATTAACCCAATCTATTAAAATATAGAAAAAATAAGAAGAAATAGGAAAATCTCCAAGAGATGTACAATCTTATCAAGAAATCAAATCTATATCTGATTGGAACACCTGAAATAGAAAAAAAAATGGAAAACACCTTGGAACAAACATTTCATAAGATTATTCAAAAAAACTTCCCTCATATGTCCAGACAGATGACTATAAAAGTACAAGAGATCCAGAGAACCCCTGAAAGACATATTATGAGAAGACCAACCCCTAGACACAGAGTAATTTGCCTACACAAAGTAGGTATAAAAGAAAAGAAAACCCTAAAGACAGCAAAAGAAAAAGGTCAGACTACCTGCAGGATGAGACTAATGAGAATTACTGCAAATTTATCTGTAGAAACACTGCAGGACAGAAGGAATTGGACCACAATATTTAATGTTATCAAAGATAAACAATTTCAACCAAGAATTTCCTGCCCAGACAAGATAAGCTTCATCAGCAACAGAGAATTAAAACCCTTCCCAGACATCCAATTCCTAAGAGAATATGCAGCTTTGAGATCAGCTCTATAGGAGACACTTAAGAAGGTGCTGTGCACAGAAGAAAAAAGCAACAAAAGAAAGACCATATACTTCACAAGATAACAAACACAGAAGCAACAGAACACACAGCATATCAGCAAAAAATGACAACAAATACATATAAACACAACAGCTAAACAAAAACAAAGCAGCCTTATAACAGCATTATAACAGGGACAAACTCACATTTCAATAATCAACCTGAATGTGAATGGACTAAATGCATCATTGAAAACATAGAATAAAAAATGAATAAAAAAAACATGACCCAGTAATTTGCTGCCTCCAGGAAACTCATCTCATCACAAAGATGGCCACAGATTCAAAGGTACAGGATGGAAAACAAGTTTTCAGGTGAACAGATCACGAAAGTCAGGAGTTGTGATTTTAATATCAGGCAAAACAATCTTTAAGCTTTCAAAAATTTTAAAAGGTACAAAAGGACACTACTTAATAATAAAAAGTTCGATCCAGCAACAAGAAATATCCATCCTAAATATATGTGTACCCAACACAGGAGCACCAGCTTTTATAAAGCAGCTACTAAGAAAAATAAAAAAATAAAAAATAAAAAAAGATATTGACTTATAGCATGGGACTTAAATACCTTACTAACAACCTCAGATAGATAATCAAAGCAAAAAATCAATAAAGAGATCAAGAACCTCAACTTGATGGTTAATCAAAGGAACTTAGTAGATACCTACAGAACACTCCACCCAGAAACCACAGAATATACATTCTACTCATCCCCACATGGAATGTACTACAAGATCGACCACATCCTTGGCCATAAATCAAGCATAAACAAATTTCACAAGATTGAAATACTGTCATGAACCATCTCAGTCCACAAGGGAATAAAAAAAATATCACCACCAACAGAATTCCCCCCAAACCCACAAAGCCATGGACACTAAATAGCATGATGCTGAACAACTCCTGGGTCAACACAGAAATTCAAGCAGAAATTAAAATGTTCCTGGAAACAAATGAAAATCAAGAAACATCTTACCAAACCCTGGGATGCCATGAAAACAGGTTTAAGAGGGAATTTATATCTCTACGAACACACATCAAGAACATGAAAAGATCAGCTGGAAAGGCAAGATCACTAAAACTCTGATGTTAGCAGAAGACTCCAGATCACCAAAGTAAAAGCCCACATATGGGACATAGAAGACAAAAATACCATAGAGAAGAACAACAAAACAAAACTCTGGTTCTTTGAAAGAATGAACAAGATTTATGGACCCCTAGCCAGACTGATCAAGAAAAAGAGAGAAAAAGCCCAAATAAACACAATCAGAAATGCAAAAGATTAAATTACAACTGACCCTGAAGAAATACAAAAGTTTGTCATACATTACTATGCAAACTGTATGGCGTCAAACTTGATCATCTAAAAGAAACGGAGGACTTTCTGACATCACACAGCCTCCCAAGGTTGAAACAAGAAGAAATTGAGACATTAAATAGACCAAAAATAACCCTTGATAACAACTCTGTCATAAGAAAACTACCAGTTAAAACAAAACAAAACAAACAAACAAACAAAAAACCAACTGTGGACCAGATGACTTTCCAGTAGAATTCTACAAAACATACAATGAGGAGCTGATACAAATCTTATTGAAAGTATTCCAGGCAATTGAGAAATAGAGAATGGCCCCCAAATCATTTTTTAAAATAATTTATTTTATTTATTTATTTTTAATTTTGAAGATGTGGGGTACAATTCAGGGTTAGGTATACAAATGTTCATTATGCAGTTACCCTTGTTGATAAGGTGTGCCCCCACCTCCCCTGGCAGTTTCCCACTATTGTCAATCCCGCCCTCCCCACAGCAGTTTCCCTCTACTGCCAATCCCTTTCTTACAGTATTATGATAATTGTTCAAGTTCCACTTGAGTGAGAACATGTGGTACTCAGTTCTTTGTTTCTGTGATAGATCACTCAGTATCATAGACTCTAAGTCCATCCAAGTTGCTGCGAAGTTCATAATTTTGTTCTTCTTTATGGCTGTGTAATAGTCCATTGTGTATATGTGCCACTTTTTTTTACCCAAATCACTTTATGAAACTAATATCACACTGATACCCAAACCAGATAAAGATCCAACACAAAAAGAGAACTACGGGACAATATCCCTGATAAACATAGATGTAAAAATTCTCAACAAAATTCTAGCAAATCAGATGCAACAGACCATCTCAAAAATCATCAACTTTGACCAAGTAGACTTCATCCCTGGGATGCATGGCTGGTTTAACATCTGCAACACCATAAATGTAATTAAATACATCAACAGATGCAAAAAGAAGAATCACATGATTATATCATTAGATGCAGAAAAACTTTGGATAAAATCTATATCCCTTCTTGATTAAAAACCCTTGAATGCTTGGGCATAGAGGGGACATACCTCAAAATAGTAAGAGCCATCTATGATAAAACAACAATCAACCTACTGCTAAATGGACAGAAATTTGAAGCATTCCCCCCTGAAAACTGGAACAAGACAAAGTTGCCCACTCTCACACCTCCTGTTCAACATAGTATTGGTAGTCCTAGCTAGAGCAATCAGACAAGAAAAAGAAATCAGGGTATCCAAATAGAAAATTAAAAAATCAATTTATCCCTCTCTGCTGATGATATGATCCTATACCTCGGAATTCAAGAGAATCTGAAAAACCTCCTTGCACTGATAAAGGACTCTGGCAAAATTTCAGGGTACAAAATAAATGTGCAAAGGACAGTCACATTTGTGTATACCAGCAATAGCCAACATGTAGAGAACAAATAAAAAGGACAATCCCATTCACAACAGCCACACTCACACAAAAACGACATAACTTGGCATCCTTCTAACCAGAGAAGTGAAAGACTTTTGCAACAAAAACTATAAAGCACTACTCAAAGAAGTCAAAGATGACACATACAAATGGAAATAATATTCTATGCTCATGGATTGGAAGAAACAACATTGTTAAGATGCCCATGCTACCAAAGGCAATCTACTGATTTGAACACAATACACATTAAATTACCAACATCATTATTCTCAGACCTGAAAACAATGATACAGAAATTCATATAGAAATATAAACAACCACGAATAGCCAAAACAATCCTTAGCAAAAGAAACAAAGTGGGAGGTCTCACACTTCCAGATTGTAAACTTTATTATAAGGCTACAATAATCAAAATAATCTGGTATTGGCACAAGAAAGGCATGTAGACCAATAGAACAGGATAGAGACTCTGGAAGCAAAACCTCAATTTCTCAACCAGCTCATCTTTGACAAAGCCTCCAACAACAACCACTGGGGAGAGGAGAACCTATTCAGTAAATGGTGCTGGGGACCAAAGGTAGGCCCAAACTTTACCTATATGATGACCACTTATAGACCTAATCCTGAATTATACCCCATATCTTTTAAGGAAAGCAATAACAACAACAAACAAAGTGATGGAAACCCCCCAAAGAACAAAAACAAACAAACAAACAAACAAACAAAAAACTCTTGAGATCCTTCTTTATTGCATGTTCATGAGAGAAACTGGGACTCCCCTAGAGAGGAAGGAATAAGAAGAGTTTTGGAAACATTGATCTAAATATGAGCTGTATTTGAAGTCCTTTCCCATCTCACCCAAACCAGCCTGACGTTTCCATTCAAGACTCTATAACACAGGTTCTGAAGAAGAACTCAAGATAAGTACAATAGAGGCCACCAAAGGATAAAGCTCATTGTGTCAAACAAAGTAAACAAAAGTATGATTTGATGGGACATTTATTCTTCAAATGAAAAATAGTTGATTAGCTTGATTATTTGTAATCCAACCTTAAAACTGAAAAAGTGCATAGAAACTAGGGTGCTGAATTTCATTTGAACAACTTTGAAAGGTCTAAACAATAAATATATATGTATACACACACACATATACATGTATAGAGAAAATTTATTACTAAATAAACAATTCATTAAAAATATGTATATTTTTATTTATATTTATATGACTGAAAAGAAACTATTTTCTGATAACAGATTTGAAAAGTCAAGTCAGAAACAGTAGTTTTCAATTTAGGCATTTTTAACACTGAGCAGGCTTGGAATTAGACATGGAAGAGAAAACTATTACAAAAAATAGACTTCCTTACAAGCCTGGTTGACAAAATGTATTCAAATTCAGGGAGGCAGCAGCCCTGAGCTCATGGCCATCTGGCCATTCATGGCAGTACAGCCTAGATGAGTGAGGTGACACTCAACCTAAGTGCACATATATGGTGGGTGAGAGGAACAAAAAAAAAATCCAGAATTTATTTATAAAAAATTGTGCATTTATTCTTACAAGTTTAAACTTCAGTCACTTTCAAAGTGCTCTCCATTTGATGCAATACAACTATCAAGATACTTTTTCCACTGCTCAAAACAATTTTTGAACTTTTCAGTTTTGCTGCCTTTTAGTGCTTCTGCTGTTTTTTTT
Organism: Tarsius wallacei; assembly: GCA_963574415.1. Lineage (NCBI taxonomy): Eukaryota > Metazoa > Chordata > Mammalia > Primates > Tarsiidae > Tarsius > Tarsius wallacei. The sequence goes on from CAUYQG010177276.1 coordinate 57,579, forward strand.
TGTTTGTTTGTTTCACCTCTTCCACATCAGCAAAATGTTTCTTTAGAGAATTTTTTTCATTCGGGGAAGCAAACAAAGAAAAAAAAAGTTGCTCATGGCAAGATTGGTTAATAGGGTGAGTGGGGCACTGGAATCAGGCCGGTTTTGTTTGAAAACTGCTAAATACTCAGCACGATGTGGGCAAGTGCGTTGTCATTGTGGAAGAACCAGTCACCTGTTTGCCACAACTCAGGACATTTCTTCCACAAACTGTGACACAACCTTCTCAAAACTTCCAAATAAAAACAGATGGGTTCCTAGAACAATTACATAGCAGGAGAAGCCTATACTAAAAGGGCCCATGTTCTAAAAGATAATTCCATATATATGTTTGTGTGTATATAAATATATATATTTGGAAATACACACACACGCATATATATATTTCCAAATATATATATTAGCTTTAAAAATAAGGGTACTGAGGCAAATAAAATTAGCTTTTATATAGTGTGTGGGTGTGCATTTAATGGAATTCAATTATGAATAGTTAGAAAAGAGAGAGAAAAGAGAAAATAGCAGAAATGCTCTCTATTATACCACTCTACCCCAAGTCATGAGATCAGTCAAATCTGAAGTGGTCAGTAGTCACGGAGAAGAGGCTAATGACTTTAAAATTCTCTCAGCCACAGAAGAAATAAAGCAGTCGTTTCTAGGCAAGTGGATCGATTTGTTTCTTTTTCATAAAAAAAACTTGAAGAATTAAATGAGGATCAAAGAAAAAAATACTTAAGGAAAAGTTGCCTTCAAAGTCGAATTAAAAAATCATGTATACCCTTTTATATTTTATAAGCCATTAAAAGATTTTCCAAGGATAAGTTTAAATATTCCAATTAGTCACCTTACAAGTCGACTTTATAATATAAGGTGCATGTAAGATTTAATTTCGTTTTTTTCTCCGCCTTATAATTGCCAAAAGCAACTGATATTGCTGGATGAAGCAGAATCTTTGAACCATGCAATAATAATAAACTATTCTTAAAAACCTTATGTTTGTCAAGCACACAGCTAAATATTTAGGTACTGAGGTGGTTTTATGTTTGTTTGGTCAGACACTATAATAGAGACTTTACTACATCATTTCCTTTAATACATACTATAATGCTGCAGAGTAGACAGTATATTTTACTTTAAAAATAAGGGTACTGAGGCAAATAAAGTTGACTAATCTGCCCAAATTGCAGAGCCTACAGTTCCTAACCAAACTGATACAATTTTATAAAACTCTTGAGGTAGAAGCATTGTAGAAGGCAGGGAGATATATTAAAAGTTCAAAAAGTTCTGAATATGATTTCAAGAAGGAAAGTACAGAGGAAAGAGGAGAAAACACTTGAAGACACAATCAAAGAAAATTCCTCTGCCCTAAGGGATGGCATTTTGCCATTAATGCTTCTGAGTATGTTAATTATACTTGGCTACATTAACTTTTTTCAAATTTAACAATTTTTCCTCCTGGATTTGACTTTTGTGTGTTTGTTTTGATGTTTTTTCTTACAAGGCTGGACTGCCTCAAATGTTTGAGGATTCTTAATCATCTTTTTGAATTTACAAATAAAAATCTGCATTGATCAGTCTTGTTAACAAGAGCATATCTTTTCCAGTCCCCAGGTTCTGATTTTATGACTCCACTGCTGTCATTTTGAAATTATTCTGAACACTAATGAAAAAAAATCACTTTTTAAAGATAAAGATTCTTCATCTGGATGAGTTTGCAATTTTCTCAACTTCATTGTATTTTACCATCTTTTAGGCTGTTCCCATCAGCTCTGCACCTTTTACAAATTCTGTAATGATCCTGTGGACTGACGACAGTCCTCCCAGCTTCCTAGTCCTGCTATTAAGTTTTTATTAATTTATTTTTTGTTCACATATTAATTTTTTTGTTACAGTACATACATGCATAAAAGTGAACATGTTATGAAGATATAACTTGATTAATTTTTGTAAAGAGCATACCTGTGTAACCAGAACCCAGTTCAAGGGGCAGAGCCTTAACAGCTATTCCAGAAACATACCTTCTGCATCTTTCCAGAAGCCTGATCTGCCCCCCGCTCATAGTCTACTATCCTGACCTCTAACATCATATTCATTTCGCCTGTTTTTGTATTTTGTATAAGTAGGATCCCACAGTAAATACACCTTTGTGTCTTGCTTCTTTCATTTAACCTTATGTTTGGAGAGTCACCCATGTTATTGCATAGAGTTGTAATTTGTTCTCATTGCTGAATAGAATTTAACCATGTGTCTATTACCTAATCTGTCTCTACTTTCTGTTGTTGCTGTGCATTTGAATAGTGTGATGTTTTGAATGATTATGAATAGGGTTGCTATAAACATACCATTTTACGTCTTTTTATGAATATATGTATGCATTTCCATTAGGTATATATGTAGGAATAGAATTGCTAGTGTTGGTTTTTTTTGTTAAATGCTTGCTATCATTTCAATAGGTTTTGGAATGGACAAACATAAATGTCAGTTTGCTATCTTCTACATGGAAGCCTAATGCATGATTTTTGCTGATTTAAATCATTTACAATTTACTTATGTACCTAATCCTAACTTGTATCCCACATCTTTATAATAAAGTAAAAAAATAAATTAAATTAAATTACTTACAATTTAATACCAACGCTATTGCCCACATTTTGAAAAATTTTACTTAAACCAGAATGAGGAAACTTTGAGTTCATCTCTATTAAAAACAACATCACCAACAACAAAACTTGAAAGCAATGTAAGCAATGAAGATTTATTTTTATTCCCTTTTAGTACTCCAATGTATATTTTGCTTTAAACATTACTTAAGAAAACCATGTGTAGAAAATATCTATTATTAAACTTGTTTTTCTGGAATCTTGATCTTAGTTATTTCTATAAAGCTGCAGTTGAAAACAAAAATGAAAAGAAAAAAAAGAATTTCATAGCCATGCTTTTTTTCTTTTTGTTTTGATCTGTATTTGTTCAATTATGCATCTCTGAATAAACCTAGTCCCTCATCCACTCACCTTTTTCTGAACCCAAATGATTTGTATGTGTTCTAATCATATTTCCTGGTCCCATGGCACTCTGGAGTCTAACTGTGATTGCCTGTCTCTTATTTCCATACATTGTATCTCAGAGATAACCAAATGCATGGCCAACTTCCCTAATTAGAGTCACCAGGCCCCAACGGCCTCCTGCAGTGCCCCCTCTTCCTTGCATCCTTTCACTTTTATGCTTTCATTTTTTTTCCATTTCTCTCCCTGAAGTAACCTCTTCTTCAATTTCCCCTGCCCCTAAGGAGACTGCTTCAACATTTGTTTATATATTACAATAATTGAAGACTAAATTAATTCTCAGTTTCAATTTATCAGGCTCCTTTTCAATTGTGGATCCTTTTTTCCCCTTCAGACTTTGGACTTTGGCAAGTAGTGAAGGCTTTGAAAACAGAAAAGGCACAATAGATATTGATTGATTACTTGATAGACTGTATCCTCTGGGCCTCCAGTCTATGATTTTATGATTGATTGACTTGCTACGTTTTTTTTTTTCCTCGTGGGTTTCAAATACCTAATTCTTAAATTACACACAAAAAGCCATTAAGCATATAAAGTCCACATTCTTAGTTATCTGTTCCTTTTATAAAAAGAACCTTAATGGAAAAGCTAAAATAAACCTCTGAACTGTGTGCATTATTTCATAAGAGGAAAGCATCTTTCACATATCTTTATATGTATGTAATACATATATACTAAAAACTCAGTATATTGGCCAAGACATGGTAGAACTCTCATATATACAAATTTTGCCTACTTTTATATTTGACATAATATTTACTTTCTGTATTGATATTATATATAATAAGTTAAATACAATATGTTGAGATATATATTATATGTCATGTAATATATATTATTTAGCATATATAAACAAATTTCTTAAGAAAATATTGCGGCAGACAGCTTCTAAGTATTGCCCTTAATGATGCTCATCTCCTGATGTTTATGCTTTCTGTAATGCCCTCCCCTTGAGTATGATCTATCTTAGTGAATTCTTTTTAAGTAATAAAATATAACAAAGGTGGTGGTATCACTTTAGTGATTAGTTATAAGAGATTATGACGTCCATATTTCTAGATTCTCTCAACAGCTCTTTTTTGGATGGCTTTGCTAAGGCAAGTTGTTATTTTGAAAAGGCCCAAGGGGCAAGAAATTGAGGGCAGTCAATTGCCATCTAAAACTGAGGCCATCAGTGCAAAGGATTCTAAAGAACTGAATTCTGCCTGCAATCTCATGTGTTGGAAGTGGATCCTTAGCCAGTTAAGTCTTCAGATGAGATTGAAGCCCTGGCCAACATCTTAATTTTTGCCTCTTAAAGGCCCTGGTTTAGATAACTCAGATAAGTTATGCTCAGACTCTGACATACAGAAACTGTGAAATAATAGCTATGTATTGCTTTACACCATTAAGTTCATTGTAATAGGCTAAAGTTGAGTATACAGAAAGGTCACCTTAATGGAGTGCATACTCAGTACTAAATAACAGCATGAGCACCTGATATATAGAATTTTTTATTTTAACAATCATTCTGCAAAGTAAAATTTGGCTGAAATATTGGAATGACTCTAAATTTCAAAGACACAGGGGAAAAAAAAACTACAAAAAGCTTATCTCAACCTTCAGATCAAACAAAGCCAAGATTATAAAACTGTGCTACATCTTGAGAATAATAGAATGGGAGAAAAGGAAAGATCCTGACATGAGTCCTAGTTTCATAGATGAGGAATGCAATAGCAGGTTGAACTTTAGGTGGTATGGATTTTGGTGTCCCCAGAATGCATCGGGAAATAAAACAATGCTTGGAAAACTAAGTCATAATATGTCTAAATAATGCTCAAGAGAGAAGATAGAAAATTAGTTGAGATTCTCTTGTACTGGATAAAAAGTCAGTTGATGAATTAGATTACAAAAAGCATTAAAAAAAATCCAAGAAAATCTGTCAAAAGCCTCCTTGCACTGATAAAGGACTTTGGCAAAGTCTCAGGGTATAAAATAAATGTGCAAAAGACAATCACATTTCTTTACACCAATAATAAATAAACAGAAACCCAAATAAAAAGCACAATCCTATTCACAATAGCCACACAAAAGATGAAATACCTTGGCATCTTCCTTACCAGAGACATGAAAGACCTTTACAATGAAAACTACAAAACACTGTTCAAAGAAATCAAAGATGACACAAACAAGGGAAAAATATTCCATGCTCATGGATTGGAAGAATCAACATTGTGAAGATGTACATCTTACCTAAGGCAATCTACAGATTTAATGCAATATCCGTCAAATTATCAGCAACATTCTTCTCAGATCTAGAAAAACAATACAAGAATTCATATGGAAACACAAATGGCCAGGCTCGGTGGCTCAGCCTGTAATCCCGCGCTTTGGGAGGCCAAGGTGGGTGAACTGCCTGAGCCAGAGGGTTCGAGACCCACCTAGGCAATTTGGGTTTCTGTTTATTTATTATTGGTGTAAAGAAATGTGATTGTCTTTTGCACATTTATTTTTTATCCTGAGACTTGGCCAAAGTCTTTTATCAGTGCAAAGAAGTTTTTGACAAATTCTCTTGGATTTTCAAGGTATAGGATCATATCATCAGAAAGAGAGATAATTTAACTTCTTCTTTTTCTGTTTG
>CAUYQG010177280.1:0-69141 GCA_963574415.1 Tarsius wallacei
CGCCCGGCTAATTTTTTGATTTATTGTAGAGATGAGGTCTCGCTTGCCCAGGCGGGTCTCGAACCCGCAGGCTCAGGCAATCCACTCACCTCAGCCTCCCAAAGGCGCGGGATTACAGGCTGAGCCACCGAGCCCGGCTCAGACACGCTGACTTTACGTGTGCTTTAATTATTTTCAAGTCAGCACCAAGGAGATGAGCTGTAGCCAGTGGTATGTGCTTTTACAAACTTGACGTATAATGGAATGAAAACACCAAGGTGGAAAGAATTCAAAAGAGAATGCCAATAAGTAAATTCCAGAGCCCTTGGCTACATCATGGTCCATCTCAGAAATCAGCACAGGTCAAACCTTGCCCCTGGAAATGAAGCATGCAAAGGTACTCAGTATAGCAGAAGCAATCCATCAACACTGCAAGGTGCACACCTGGCCATTAGCAATGTGGTTTTGTATGCTCTGATTGTTACATAGGGAGCAAAATTCAGCTTGGGAAGAATTTAGGGTTGAGTATTAGTTGCACTGGTCAAGAAAGAAGCCCTAAGAGTCCTAGTTTCCTTATGTGTGGGATGGAGGTGATGATGAGAATTGTAGCTGTCCTGTCTCTTCAGGCAACCAGGAGGGTAAAGTGTCATCCACACTGAAAACTGGAAAGTGGCAGTCAAACTAAAGAAAGGTGTTACTATCACTGTCTTCTCCCCAACTGGACTTGTATGAAAAGAAGATGTCATCTTATGTTTTTGTACTTCTCATCATTTTATTGCCACATTATAATATCAAACACAGAGTAGAGGCTTTGTGGGAGTTGTCAGGTTGTAAAAATCTTTGTCCCTCTACAAAAGAGTTCACTTAAGGTTTTCTTCAGTCAACTAAGTCAATACATTTTAAATACGATCTGAGTGCCCAAGAAATAGAAAAAAGGATTTTAATTCGAGACTAGAAATAGCACTGGTTTTGTTGAGATCTTTGCATTTATTTTGTAACTTAATCTTCACTATAGTTCTTTCAAGGTACATATAAGTAGCCCCCGTTTTGGATAAGGAAACTGAGTCTCAGAAAATTTAAATAATTTATCCAATTTTGTACAATTAATAAGGAGCAGAGGCAAGATTTGACTCCAGGTTTGTCCAATTCCAAAGCTTCACCATTTCCCTGCAAGTCATGCAAACCTTAGTTGGTTGGTAATGGTTGATCCACATGGCTGTGGACCTAAGTGTTCATTTAAGCACCTTAAAAAACAAACAAACAAAAAAAAAACAGGGTCTCGCTCTGTTGTTCACATTGGAGTGCAGTGACATGATCGTGGCTCACTGCCACCTTAAACTACCAGGCTCAAGTGATCTTCCCAAGTAGCTGGGAGCACAGGCTGCCATGTCCTGGCTTTTTTTTCCTCTAGAGATGGGGGTATTGCTATGTTGCTCAGGCTGGTCTCAAACTCCTAGCCTCAAACAATCCTCCTGCCTTGGCCTCCCAAAGTGCTAGGATCATAGGCATTAGTCACCATATCTGGCCTTAAGTAACTTTCAATTTACTTATATATATTATGAAAAACGCAGTCTTTTCTATACATATACATACAAAAATATTCCTCTTGCCAGGTGTGGTGGCTCATACCTGTAATCCCAGCACTTCGGGAAGCCAAGGTGAGAAGATTGCTAGAGCGTGGGAATTAGAGACCAGGTTGGTTAACACACCAAAAGCTTGTCGCTGAAAAATTTTTTCTTAAAAAAATATTGCTCTTACCAAAAAGATGTGAGAATTCTTTTGGGTCAGTACTCAAAATATAATTCTCAATCTTATAAGAACACTAGAGACCCTTCCCATTTAGTCTTCAAATTCTAGAAATTGATAGATAGGTAGAATAAGCCAGGACCATGATTCCCCAACTTTAGTTTGCCTTTATGAGCATATACCTAGTGCACTTGTTAAAAATGAGATCCCAGACTTCCTACCACCCCATTATGATTCAACCTGCTTAGGGTAGATGCCAGGAATCTAAGTCGTAAACAACCACCTGGTTATTCAGATAAAGGGAGGGCTCAGATCATATTCTGAATTAAACAGGTCCAGGTGAACAGGTAGAAAATTAGGAACCAAGAGTCTAGCTGTCTGGCACATTTGTCATGAGACCTTAAGCAACTCTACCAAACTCTTCAAATTTTTGTGTATGGAAAGTAACTCTTTTTCTTGGGTATCCCTGGCCCCTGCTTTTGGGGAGTTGACTGTGCTTCATTTTGCTTCAGAACTTCTTGATGGGCAAGGTAACACTATCTTTTGGTGTATGGTCACTGTGCTAGCAATTATCCCCTGGGATAGCTGTGTGCTTTCATTTTTTAGCTGTAGAACAAACATCAGATGAAAGACTGAGGCTAAATACTGCAAGAAGGCCTAGGCCCATTCCAGCATTTACAGGGCTCTGCTATGATTAGAGACATTCTCAGAGGGCAGAACTACTAGAAATGACTGCATATTTACCTAACGTTCTTCTATGGTGTTTAAGTGACTAAAGAGTCACCCTCCTTGAAAAATATATGTAGATTATATAGATACATTGGCAGTAGAGGAAAGACCTTGCTAGAGATTCTTCCCCTTGAGGCTGTAGTTTCCAACTTTATCTGTTTTTTTTTTTTTGAGTTGGAGTCTCTCTGTCGCCGAGGCTAGAGTGCAGTGGAAAGATCATGGCTACCACAGCCCCAACCTTCTAGGCTCAAGCTATCCTTCCACCTCAGCTTCCCGAGTAACTGGGAGTATAGGTGCTTGTCAACACACCTGGCTCATTTTTTTTATTTATTGTAGAGACAAGGTCTCGCTATGTTGCCCAGGCTGGTCTTGAACTTCTGGGCTCAGGCAAACCTCTCACCTCGGCCTCCAAAGTGCTGGAATTACAGATGTGAGCCACTGTACCTGGCTATCTGTGCATTTAGAACTACGGACTTTAAAAAATACATATGCATTTTGGGCCCCAAGCCTAATGATTTGTATTTAATGGGTCTGAAGTGGGACATCTAGAATCAGGATTTTTAAAAAATTCTCCAGGTAAATCTATTATGCAAGAAGAACTGTGAATATTGCCTTCAAGGACCTTCAAGTGCCAATCATCATGCTGGCATTAGGGTAGCACAGAGCCCTTCCTCCTTCTGTCAAAAGACCTTTCCATTAGCTGGAGCACAACTCAAGTATAACTAGGATGTATGGGCTAGTGGTCTCCAGAGTGGATTAAGTGACAATATTGGAGTTTATCTTTAAATTAGTTTTTACCTAAAATTTAAGGGATTAAACTTTTTCTATATGTATTTTTTATTTCAAAGATGTGGGGTACAATTCAGGGTTAGGTATACAAGAGGACATCATATGTAAAGTTTGAGCCTCCCTTTGGTCCCCACTCTGCCTGGTTTGAGATCAGGTACCTTAAGGTATTAAACTTTACGGATTTAATGTATGGCTTGGCACAGGGGTTCTCACTTGATTTTTCTGTCAGATGGTCATATGGAATGATTTGGGAGAAGGGTGTTACACAATATGAGACAGGTGACAGTAAAGAGGAACATTGAGAGTTAGATTTTTGTGCACTATGACATATTGTTCAGTTTGCAAGGTTAAGCGAGTTTATACATTTGTGTATATATGGTATCATTTGAACTAATTTTTACAAATGATCTAACTAGACTACTACAAAAAAAATCTATAGACAGGGTCTAATTGTAATTTTGCATGCAAAAGAAAATGAAAGAATGGTTGAGTTGATTCATCCTTTACTTCCGATATATGCTCTTTGAATGCCACATTATAAGGTAAAGTCAATACCAATAAATAGTCATCATAAATTGGTAAAAAAATAAAAGTAAAAATCTTCAAGATGGCTCTTAAAGTATGAATTTTACATACTATTATTAAGTCTGAATCTTGACTTTGTATACGTGATGCTTTGGAATAGAGACAGTCTTCACTGTGCACAGTTCTTATATGTACAAATTTTACTTAGTTTAGTGAAATAACACCAGTCCCCTATTATGATTCAAATTTCAGTTTCCATGGTATATTAACTGTAATTTGCATTAAGCACAAATATCACCGCTTCAGTACACAAATTGCTATGTAAATAACAAATGTGTACCACTATGGGTGACCAATCACATCACTTCTTTCAAAGCCTGTATGTGAGTGGTCACTGAGCATCTATTACTGAATTCATTTCATTCTCAGACAGCAAAGCGTGTAGGTATGTTGTTTTCTTATTTCTCAGAGATACACCTTTGTGGCATTTTATAAAAGCAAGCGAATTGGCTACCAAAATAGAAAGTACAGAAAAAAAAAGTTATCATGCTGGGAGTAAAATTCAAATAAAATATAAATGGAATTATAGAGAAAATAGCAGACAGCAGAGTCAAGAGAATCCTGATATACAGCCAGAACAATGTAATAGGTGAACTTATTGACATAAATAGGAAAGTGATTGTGACACAAAGGATGAAGGTGTCCCAGAGGAAGTGACACCAGCAAATAAATTTACATTAAAAGAATTCTCTGAGAGATATTTCATTATATTGAAACTACAAAATATAAAATGATGGAAACTGAATTCAACTTAGCAAGAAGTATGACAATTTGCCAAATTATAGAAAACATGCCTGTTCTGTATTATAGATGGATGATGAAAAGAGGAAGACAAGCACTGTTCAAACTACTCTTAATATATTTTTTTTACAAAAAATAACATAATTCTCAACATTTCTAATTTTAAATTCCAGTGTACTAAATAAATATTAGTTTTAATATTTTTCTTATTTCCCAATACATGTATAACCAACAGTAAAAGAGTTTTTAATGTTTTGAAACAAATTTTTAAAGGTCACACTGCAATTATAATTTTTCCCACTGCTCATTAAGATATTTTTTTGCAAAATTTTGGCTTGCATGGTTATTTTTATGGTCCTACACTGCTGTGCAAAACAAATACTACTTGTTTTAGCCAGTAATAGGAGTATATATACATATCATTTATTGATAAGTAAATATGTATGAATTGGTAGTCTATGTTCAAACATTTTCTACTAAGAGAGGGTATGATTAAAAGAATTTGGAGACCCCTGACTCAGGCAATGCTTATCAGAGATTGCAAGATGGCAAAAGGAAAATTATCTCAATCACAAAGAACTAGATAATCCAAGTCTCATGGTATCATTTTCTCATCTTCTGCTTGTTGCAAGCCTTTCCTCCTGGCCTCTAGCCTGCCTCCAGGTGTCAAAGAATATCTTGAACCCCTCTTACCTGGGCATGCCCCCAGGACCTCTACCACCTTACTGGGTAAAGTGTGGTCCTCAGAACAGCATTATGCAGGAGCTTGTTAGAGATGCAGGACCTCAGGCCCCACTTCATACCTACAGAATCAGAATCTGCTTTTTAGTAAGATCCCCCAAGTATTCTTGGAATTCTAAAAATTTGAAAAGCACTACTCTAGAATTCTTACTGTCTGGGCCTAAGGGAAAGTTCAAGGGCCAGGCAGACACAGAGATTTCCTGGGTCATATAACCAAGGACTATCTACTGAAGTCCATATTTACTACTTCTCTGGGTGACTGATATCGCTCTTGAAAACAATAGCAACAACAGCAGTGACAGCAAACAGCATTCAAGCATTCACTCTATCCAGACAGTGTGATAAACTTCTGATATCATCTCACTTAAGACTCACATAATGTGTAAAATGGGAATAATAATGCTATTGCCAACATACATAGAGTAGCAAGATTGTGCTAGGTGACAGTGAAGGTAGATGAAAATGTGGACTTGCCTGTATGCAGGAGCTCAGAGGTATCCGTGCATGTGTGTTGTGTACATATGCAGGCTTTAATCTTAGCAAGAAAAGTTGGCAGCTTATCTTATACCTCCCATTTATCTTAGGCCTCTAGAACCTTAGAGTCCTTCCTTAGACCCTTCCTGGTTCCTCTGGACCACCTACCTGAGTTACCACCTACAGCCAACAAATTTGGAATCACCACAAATGTGAGGCATAGGTCAAAATACCAACTAATATTTTTGCAGAAACTGACAAACGTATATGGGTATTCAAGGGAATGCAGAGCAGCCAAATCTTGAAATAGAACAGCAAAACTGGAGGACCTGTATTTCTCTGTTTCAAAACTTACCACAAAGCTACAATAATCCAGACAGTGTATTACTGATATAAGGGTAGACATATAAATCAATGGAATAGAACTGAAAGCCCGGGACTATCTGTTGACAATTGATTTTTGATAAAGGTGCCAAGACATTTGATGGGGAAAGTAATAGTCTTTTCAACAAATGATTTTGAGACAACTAAATATCTACATACAAAAGAAACAAGTTGAACCCCTTCCTCACACTATACACAAAAAATAATTCAAAATGGAGCTTAGACCTAAATGAGAGAGCTAAAACTACACAATTCCTAGAAGTAAACAAAGAAGCAAATCTTTATAACCTTGGCAATGGTTCCTTAGATATGACCACAGATCATAAGTGACAAAAGAGAAATATAGATAACTTAGGCCTCACGATAATTAAAAATTTCTGTGCTTCAAAGTATACCATCAAGAAAGTGAACAGACGATTCATAGAATGGGAGAAAATATTTGCAAAATATTTATCTGATGGGGGCTTGTACCTAGAATATACAAAAAAAACATGGAATTTAACAATAAAAAGATAAATACTACAATTAAAGATTGGACCAAGAATCTAATAGACATTTCTCTAAATAAGAAGGTAAACAATGACCAATAAGCACATGAAAAGATGCTCAACATCATTAGCCATCAGGGAAATGCAAATCAAAACCAAAATGAGATGCCACATCACACCCACTAGGGTGTGGTTATAATCAAAAGACAGAAAATAGCAAGTATTGTTGAAGATATACAGACCTGGTAACCCTCACACACTGCACGAAGGAATTTAAAATGGTACCTTCACTTTGGGACAGTTTGACAATTTCTCAAAATGTTATAAATGGAGTTACTATATGAACCTGCACTTCCATTCCTAGGTATCTATCCGAGAGAAAAGAAAACATATGTTCACACAAAAACCTATACATGAATGTTTATAGCAGCATTATTCATAATAGCTAAAAAGTGGAAACAACCCAGATGCCTACCAACATTTGGATAAACAAAATGTGATATACTTATCCAATGGAAGATAATTCAGCAATAAAAAAGAATGAAGGTTGGGCTCGGTGACTCGGCCTGTAATCCCAGCACTTTGGGAGGCCTTGGCGAGTGGATTGCCTGAGCCTGTGGGTTCGAGACCAGCCTGAGCAAATTGGTGAGACCTCCTCTCTACACAAATTTTAAAAAAGAAGTTAGCTGGGCGTGTGTCTGTAGTTCCAGCTACTTGGAAGGCTGAGGCAGCAGGATCATGGGAGACCAGCAGGTCGACCCTGGGGTAGTCGTGAGTGTGCCACTGCACTTCAGCCAGGGCAACGGAGTGAGACTCCAACTCAAAAAAAAAAAAAAAAAAATTAAGTACTTGTACATGCTCCAACATGGATGAACCTTGAAAACATGTTAAATGAAAGAAGCGAATCACAAATGACCATATATTTTATGGTTCCATTTATACAAAATATCCAGAGTAGGCAACAGAAAGTAGATTAGGGACTGCTTGGGGCTCAGAGAGAGAGGGGTGGAGAGAAAGTAAGAAGTGAATGCTAATGAGTACAGGTTTTTGTTTTTTTCTATGAGTGATGTAAATGTTCTAGTGGTAATAGTTGAATAATTCTATGAATACACTAAAAAACATTGACTGGTATATGTTATACAGGTGAGATGTAAGGTATGTGGGTTATATCTCAATAAAGCTATTGTAAAAAATTGGGAGCCTGGGGCCATTCCCATTATTTACCCATCCTGAGGACAGTCCTCATGATGCAGGTCAGTGGCTAGAGCCTAGGGCTCCCCTGAAGCCTGGCCCAATCATGCTTCAGTGTCTGTCTGCTGTTAAAAGAGAAATATTTTTATTCTTGAGGAATGATGAACATGATGATGAGTAGCCAGGCCGTGAGGTCCCTCCAGGCCCTGGGTTATAATTAACAGAGCCACTAGTTCACAAGCAAGTCCTCCCTGGCATTTTCCAATATTCTCCATGGAAGGAAGAGTCAAGCTTCTAGTTTGGGCTCCCTCTCTTAGGGGGCAGGGAAGCCAGCATGGGAATTGAGTTTGTGTCTTGGTCTCTAAATAAGAATAATCCAGCCAAGGGAAGATGGCTGGGGTAGGAGTGACTGTTAATGCGGTATAAGTGTGACACTGAATTTCTCTCTTTCTCCTCAACTAATTAGATTTTCATTTTAATTAGGCTGACTCCATCTGCCATCCCTTCTTAAATCCATATACTAACAGAACATGAGATTGCATCCCAATCCAAACTTTCTGTCTGGATGGGTTTGAACAGCAAAGAATTTAGAGAAGTTAGACTGTAAAAAGGGCTTGCTTACCTAATTAATAATTTAATTAGCTGAGATATTATGGGCAATTTACATTTCAATTATGACATCCCCCCTGCATGAGCTAACCAAGGAGAAAAGCACTTTAGCAAAATGCTGGAAATGACGTTTCCATATACCCCCGAGATTCCAAGGACATCAACTCACCAGGAAAAGCCAGACAGAAATCTACATGCATGACTCAAAGTACTCAATTCCCACTGGTAGTTACTCATGTGCTTCGGAGGAAAGAAGACTCTCAAATATCGAGTTTAGCATAAATACGTCTGTTCCCTGTGTACTTTCCAAACTTTAAATGCTACAAGTTCTTTCCAAACTTCTAGCTAAAAGGAAAAACAAGGTTAATTGCTCTGACCCCCGCAAAAGACCAGTGCAGACTAGCAAATATGTACACACACAACACACACACAAGCGCACCTTGCTCTAATTGTTTCGAGGGGTGCAGATTTCCCAAGAAGAATCTGGCAAGCTTGCCTGCTGTGTTCTGTAGCCATTTCCAACCGTAGACTTCCCCTCTCATACTTTAGTTGGTACGTAATTTAGACCTGTGTCGATTTAAACTGCAGGGCCATCATTTGTTATCATGTGCTTTTCTTTTCTTTTTCTTCCTGTTTTTCAGGACAGTTCTAAACCTCCATGGCTCTTATGAATTAAATGAAGATGTAGTAAAGACCTTAAAATGAGGCCTAAAGAAAAAAAAAATCCTTCCTCCTCCAACTCCAGTTGGAGTTCCGAATGACTTCCTAATCCTGCTGTTTCTGGGCCAACCACCCCCACCCTTCTCTATTCCCTTCCTTAGAACCAACTGCATCTCAGCCTGTTCTCTCTTGGCTCAGCCAGAAGGGAGCCCTCCTGCATGCCTGGGACCACCCACAGACTGCTGGCTCTGTTTGGACAGGAGGACCCAACTGCAAAGAGGGAACATCTTGCCTGTTTCCAAAAGGGGCGTGAGTCACCTTAGTTCGAGCAGTCAGTCGGTTCTCAGCAGCAACACCCTCGCCCTTCCCCCAACAGCCTTACATGGTCAGAGTTTGGGTGACTAGAATAGGGTGTCCAAGCAGCAGTTGAGAAGCCAAAGTTTGGCTGGCCAGAACATAATTACCTGCAGAGGTTTATAAAATATACAGATTTCAAGGGCCCTCCCCTAGAGGTTTTGATGCAGTAGGTCCTGGAGTAATAACTGGGAATCTGCATTGTTTTAAGTCCTTGGTGGCATAGTTGAAAGCCACTGGTCTAAAACCAAGATACTAAAGGTAATGTTTTCAAAAAACTGAGATGAGGTGGAAATGTGGGGAAAGACATGTTTCTTTGTTGTTGTTGTTGAGTTGGAGTCTCATTCCGTTGCCCAGACTGGAGTGCAGTGGCCACTCCCGGCCACCGCAGCCTCGACCTGCTGGGCTCCGGCAATCCTTCCACCCCAGCCTTCCAAGTAGCTGGAACTATAGGCATGCGCTACCATACCCGGCTAATTTTTTTATTTATTGTAGAGATGAGGTCTCGCCAAGTTGCCCAGGTGGGTCTCGAACCCGTGGGCTCAGGCAATCCCCTCACCTCAGCCTCCCAAGGCGCGGGATTACAGGCTGAGCCACCGAGCCCGGCTGACATGTTTCTTAACACCAACATCATAGGAGCCTTTCTGGGTGCCTTTGAAAGAGGACCCACATCCTTGGGTACATGGAGTTGTCAGAAGAATAGGGTTTTTTTTTTTAAAAGTAAAAACTTTGGAAGTGAATAGACTTGGCTTCCAGTTTCTCAGAAACTGACAGACCCAACTTCCAATTCCTCCTCTGTTACCTAGGAGCTGGGAAATCTTGGAAATGTCTGAGCCTCAGTTTCCTTAGATAATAGATGAGGATGGCAAGGCTGAGGATGGTGATGATAAGGGTGATCACTAATAATTATGTTATATGCACTTTGCTCTGGCCACTGGTTTAACAGCATAGACATCTGTTGGCTAGGATGTTGAGCATGAAATCAGATATTTCATAGAACATGCTCAGCATTCTGCCTTACACATCGTTAAAGAGAGTCTATTGTTATGGTGTTATGCCCTTAGTTGGCCAGGAAGATAACTACCTTTACTGTCTCTTTAAGCAGGACCAAAATTTTCCACATGCCTCCAGCCAGCAGCTTCCTGGCCACCCTTGATGTCATGCTGCCCCTGTGGCATACAGGTGGTGGCATAAAAGGCCCTGGCTAAAATCAAGTTATTCTCACGGAACAAAATACTTTCCTGTTAGACTTCAGATATAATACTTCAGATATAACTTATTTTTCAGATCAATTACTGAGCAGGATTCTAAAGAGTTTGGGATAAAAAAAGCAGACGAGGGAAAGCAGGAGTCAAGAGTGTAAACTGGGGTAAAATTTGCATATCCTTTCAAGTTAAGGATCTTCATCTTAGGATCACAGACACCTCAGAAACACTGTTATAATCCATGTGCTCTCTCCTCAGAAATCCTACTTGAGCATGCACACACATAAAATATTCTGCATGTAACTTCAGGAGATTCATTTCACTGAAGGAAGGCCATCAATGGATGTACTTGGGAAGTTGTGGCCTGTGAAAGAAAAATCCATCCTTTAGATCCGGGGTTAGCAAATTCTTTCTGCAAAGGGCCAGACAGTAAATATTTTCAGCTCTGTAGGTCATATACTCTGTTACAAACACTCAGCCCTGCCACTGTAACATAAAAACTGCCACAGATAGTAACTAAACAGATCCCATGGCTATGTTCCAATAAAACTTTATTTACAAAAGCAGGCAGTGGGCTGGATTTCTGTCCTTCGCTTTAGAGTTTTGGTGTGCCCCAGTGAGTCAATACCCATTCAGGAAAAATATAGAATCCCAGGCTTCCATAAATACAGTCTGACAGGTGAGAATGCCTTCTGCCCTGCAAGTCCCCCCAAATGTTGGCTGAGCACCTTCACAACTTAGTATTCTGAATTTCTGGGACCCTGGCCACTCCAAGGAGGTCTTGCTTCGCTCTTTCCAACTCTGGTCCCCAGATCCTTAGAGCATCATATTCAGACCCTTAGAGCATCATGCTCCCTAAGCTGTTCTCATTAAAACTCCCTTCTATATAAATGAACTTCACTATCTAAGCAGTAACATTTTTATCCTGGGAAATGCAGCTGCATATACATTTACAGGATTCAAATGGAAGTGATTAACCTGGTGGTACTGGTTCATCCCAAGTAGGTCTTAAAGGGAATAAAGAGAGAGAATAACACGGCCTAAAAACCCAGAGCAGGCCTGGGTTGTCCTAAGTAATTACATAAATTACTTAAGTGGGGTTGCCATAGGTTAGAAAATTGCCTTATTACTTTTGACAAATTTCATCAGAAAAACGCCGCATCTTTACATGCGACATGATTAAAACATAACCCGCAGATGGCAGGAAGAGAACAGTCACTCCATTTTCCCCTGTGGTCATGTTTTTTTAAAGAATCTTTTAAATAATAGACACGGCTGTAATCAGATGCTACTCAAAGATAGGTATGACATTATTAACGATAGAGAAAAGCCTGTTTCTCATACCTCCTCTGCTAGAAGTACGCTATCCAACATGCAGGATATACATCTGGACTGATAATTAAGCATGTTTAATGTTCACGGTAGCTTTTCTACAGAGCACGTTGCCACAGACTGCCTTTTGTATCCTAAGCTAGGACTTAATCTTGGATGAGTGTGTGAGTGCAGTGTGGGTACAGTCACCTTGCCAACCAGACAGAAAGACAAAAATCGCTTGATTCAAAAACCACTTGTAATTTTTCAGCCCAATTCCCAATTCTCTTTCTTCATTTCCCAAGGAATCTCTTCTTCATGTAAAATATCTTCCTGTTGACATGAGAGGGAGAGTGAGAGGGAAAACTGGTTTTTATCCAGAGAAAACTGTTTGCTAAAGAACAGCGTCTTGAAGTAAAAGAGTCTGAGCCCCAAAACCACACACAACAGGATGAGCACATTTAGTGTCCCATTTGGTCTGTGATTCAGACATCTGAGCTCCTCATACAGTCATCCTCTCAGCTACATCATAAAATTTTAAAACGCTGCCATGATCTAGCAATTGTAAATTGAGTTCACTCCATTTAAAAACATTCCAAGGAGCTTCAGTGTGAACAGGGGCTATTTCCAAAGCACCCACAGGCATGCAGTATGTCACACAATGCATCCCACATGGGACAATTTTAATTTAGGTCGCCAACTACCTCACCACCTGAAAGGATGTTTTTGTCTGTCCTGCAAGCATTCATTCACATTTACTTGCCGACCTCGCCTAAAGAATGCTAGACAAAGAAAGCTTTTTACTAGATAAATATTTGATTTTGATAAGGAAAGTTCTCTTTTCTAATAGAAACAACCCAAAATGCCACTATTACATTTATTTTCACTGGAGAGGAGTCTAAGAAATGTCCTTGAAACACCATGAAGCGCTGGTGCTACAGGCTTAGGTATTTAACACAAGGGGCAGGAGCTCTGCCCTGAATTGGGAAGCCATGTTTGGTTTTGTTCTTAGAGCTCTGTCTGAGCTCCTAATTAGGAAGACGCCTGGAGAACATCAAGAGGTCAAATATTTATTCTCGGAGAAGAGGCCAGGCTGCCTAACATGCTCTCCTGATGTGTAGGTGAGTCACTTCCAAAGGCAACCAGGATCCCAAGTTGTGAGTTTACAAATGGCTGCCAATCTCAGGAGTCAGGAGGTGCTACTCAAAGATAGGTATGACATTATTAACCGTAGAAAAGAGTCTGTTTCTCATCCCTCCTTTGCTAGAAGTATGTATCTTGGCTCACCAGCCCACCTGAGGACTCAGCACCACACAAGGGCAGGACTCCTGCTCCTGGGGAGGTCACCTTCAGTCACTGCCACTTCAGACAGTCCAGAAACATTTCTCTTGCAAAGATCTGATGCACAAGACCAGTTGGTCAGGAAAGGTTATTAGCTTGAAGAATGCTGGGAGTCAAGAAGATAGATAGCTGGCACCTACCATGCTAAATCCCCGTTTCCTTGGTCCAGAATTTCATTCCATCACCCACAATCTGCTTCTTTTCTATTCTCTTTCTTTCCCTCTTCCTCCCCACCTCACCCCTGCACCTTTACATCAACTCTTCAAGTTCCTTTGGATAATGTGACATAGTCTTTCCTTCTTGGTCTTTAATCTGTCACTAATTGCGATCACTGCTTTCCAGTTACATAAAGAGTGCCTGTGTGGCTTTATAACATATGCTGACAAATCATTTGGCACACACTTCCTTTTGTTGCAACAAGCTGCACTGTGGAGGACTGTAGCACTGGCAACCAAATATGTATACTCTTAATGAAGCAATGGAGATAAGAAATCCATCTCAACACTGACTGTGTGCTCTAGGGAGCCAGAGTCATATTAAAAAGGAAAATAGTGATCTATTATATAGGATGGATGTTTGTTGGAATGGTTTCCAGATGGATCCTGGAGACTCAGGAGGAGAGTTTACCAAAGAATTATGCGAGGTTCAAATGGAAGGTGCTGTTAAGCCACAATTCATTTCAGAGGAATATGCCCCAGCCTTATCAATATTATTAAGATTTTATAGAGTGTTTTGGAAAGCAAGACAGTGCACCAGGCTAAATGACAGTAAAGGATTAAAATCACTCTCAATTGTGAAAACACAATGCCTCATTCATTAATTCAACAAAAATTACTGGGAACCCATCATGTGCCAGGCACTGTTCTAGGCCCTTGGGATAGATCAGTGAATAAAACAAAGATTCCTCATCTTACATTTAGACGTGGGAGGAGGTACGTTTAGCAGGGGCAGACAAACAAAAAATAGACAAATAAGTAAATGATATAGTTCGTTGGAAGGTGGCAGGCGCTTTACAGGAAAGAAAAACAGTATACTAGAGGGATTGAGAATGCCAGGGGAGGAATGTTAAAATTCTATATGGATTGTCAAGGTAGACCAAGGAAAGACTTGTAGGAAGTGAAGGCATTCCAGGCAAAAGGAACAGCTGGTGCAGAGGTCCTGAGGCAGGGCAGACCTAGAATGTTTAAGGAACTACAAACAGGCCAATGTGGTTACAGCAGAGAGAGCCTGAGAGAGTGTAGTGGCAGATGAGAAATGAGAGACTCCGGGCATGGGAAAAAGGGTTGTTGGTCATGTGGTGACTGAGGGAGATTCAGGAACCACCGGGGGTTTTTGATTAGAGAACTGATACGTTTTCCGGAACCCCGCTGAAGGCTGGGATGAAAGGGATGCTGTTGCAGGAGTCCAGGCAAGAGTTGACAGTGCCTAGACTAAAGATGGTAGCAGTGGAAGTGGTGGGAATGGCCAGAGTGTGCATATATTTTGAAGGTAGAGCCAACAGCACTTCCTGGTGGACTAAGTGTGAGGTCGAAGAGCAGGAGAAGAGTCAGAGATGGCCTCAAAGTTTCTGGCCTGAGAAAAATGAGATGAACAGAATTATCATCCATTGCTACAGTTGGAACAGGATTTGGGGAGAAGACCAATGTTCCAATTTTGGACACATTAAGCTTGAGATGTCTACTAGCCATCCAAGAGGAGACATAGAGACAGCCATTGACTATGCACATCTGAGTTCAGGG
The DNA here is from genome assembly GCA_963574415.1 of Tarsius wallacei. Taxonomy (NCBI): domain Eukaryota; kingdom Metazoa; phylum Chordata; class Mammalia; order Primates; family Tarsiidae; genus Tarsius; species Tarsius wallacei. The sequence continues at coordinate 15,067 of CAUYQG010177280.1, forward strand.
AAATATGAATCTGAGTTTTGGGCACATGGAATATTTACTGCTACGAGAAGGGTGAGCTCACCACCCTAACAGGCAACTTATGCACAAAGTCCTCCGAATCCCGAAAAGGGTCTCCCCTCCCCCTTCACTGTCCAGTTCTGAATCAGAATGCCCCATAAACAAATGCAACAATAGATAGGACAGAAGGGGATAACCAGCAAAACCTGGCATGCCCAAATCAAAGCCTTGGTCAGCTGAGAATTCAGTAAGATAGAGTTATGTGAAAGCTTGTGTGAGTCCTTCAGAGAGAAAAGAGAGGGTGACTCCCGATTATTTTGAAAATTATATGGTACTTCTAAAGAAAGAAGATAATGGGAAAAAACAGCATGAAGCCTAGAGCTCCCGTGTGCAGTCAAAACAGGCAAAATAACCAGTTACTGGAATTAAATTCTCAATTGAATTCATATTTCCTGTGCCTACTAAGCATTTGGGTCTCCCCTGGAGAAGGTTCTCATCTCTCCTCCCTGCTCCCTGGAGTTACAGAAGCCATGGAAATACCTGCCTCTTTAATGCAAGAAGCACTTTATTTATACCTCTTATAAAACTCTTCTCTTCACATTTGTATATATTGATTGATTGATACTTTGTCTTCTTGCAGAGAGAATTTAAGGCAGCTTATAAGGATACATAAAATACAAGATGGCATACATTAAAAATAGGAACAAAAGGAAAAGAAAAACGAGGACAGGAACATGAAATGGATCCAAGAACGAGGCTAAATTGCATACTAAGAAGACGTATGGGCCACAAATTTGGTTCTAAGTTTGTAGCAGCCACTGTGGAAAAGGAAAAATTATACAATTACACAACTCACTGTGTCCAAAGTAAAATCAGTCCAAGTGCTCTGGGAAAATTAAAGCACTTACATGTAGCCTAAATAATATCACTCTATCCCTTCTCCTCTTTGGGTTCTCAGCTTATGTCCTGTCTACGGAAGCTATTCAGCAAATGTCTGTGGATAAGTGAATGGATAATAAAAAAATAAGCTCAGTAATCCATTCACTTATCATTCATTCACTCTCTCTCATCCCATAAGTATTCCCTGAGCATAAGCTATGTGTTAAGCACTGAACCAGGTGCTGGAGATAGGTTGATGAATAAAACAAAGATGGACGCTTCCGTGATGGTTCTGACATAGTGAGAGAGTGAGACAAAATGGAAGTAAACAACAAATAAAATAATTACAAAGTGCATCATGCTATGAAGGAATAAGATGCCAATCCGAAGTTATATGTGGACTTTGGATGGGTGTGGTCAGGTAAGGCCTCTCTAAAGAGATGATAATGCTTGAGCCCTGAAGTAAGGAGTTGGCCATGTAAAGAATTGGGGATTTTCAGGGGAAGCCCTTTGCAAAGGTCCTGAGGCAGGAAAGAACCCACCCTGATTGACCTACAGCCCAATATGGTCAGAGATCACTGTGGCTCAAACACAGCAGGCAGGACAGAAAGTGGCATGAGGTGACACACCTGTAGGATCAGATCAGGCAGGGCCATGTAAAGCATGAGAAGAAGTTGGCTTTATCCTAAACACAATACAGAATTTTAAGGTGGAGAGTATTACACAACGTATATGTGATGATCACTCTGGCTGCACCTTGGAGAACAAACAGGAATGGGAAAAGCAGGAAGATCAGTGAGGAGGCTGTTTGTTGTCCAGGCAAGACAGATGGTAGCATGGACTAGATGGGTGAAAATAGAAAAAAGGAGGGGGGTGGGTAGGTTACAGATAAACTGAAGAGGATTTGAAATCATCCGGATTTGGCAAGTAGATTGGATAATTAGGAAATAGATAAAGGGAGGAGTTAAGAACAGCCCAAGGTATCTAGGACAGAGGTAGCGATAATGACAATGACGACAGTGGCAACATCAGTGAATGGAAACTGAGGCCACATCTATACTGGGCTCTGTGCTAAGCACTAGGTTTGAATGATGCCATCGTGTCAACAGCTCTGTGTGGTTGGTACTGCTATTATCATCACTTTACAGACGAGAAGAGACATGGAGCCAAATCACACAAGACCACAAAGCTCCAACGTGCATAGTGCATACTTTTAAGTATTAGGTTTGGAATGAAAAGTGTGTGTGTGTGTGTGTGTGTGTGTGTGTGTGTGTGTGTTATGTGTGTGTGTGTGAGAGAGAGACAGAGAGAGAGACAGAGACAGAGACAGAGGCAGAGAGACAGAGGCAGAGAGACAAAGAGAGATACAGTTACCTGGCACTTCCCAAACTTCCTGAATTGGAAATCCAGAGTTAGGGCCCAAGCACTTGTCTCTTCAAGGAGTTACAGGAGTAATTCCGAGCAGTGGTAATTCAGGTGTGCTCTGGCTGTTGAGGAACCATGGTGCTCTGCTTGGTCAAGTCTTCAGTAAAACAAAGTTATGTTCAAATACACTTAATTGCTGACAAAGTACGAATAATTAGTTCTTGTTTTTGTTTTTGCTTTTGTCAAGGTCTTACGTGCTAAAATTCAGCCAACTGTTTCTCAGACTCTTCTTTTAGCATGTGGTGAGAGGGATGAGGAGAGGGAGGGAGTAGAACCACCGAGGAAGAATAAAACACACACATTGAATTGTTTCAGAAGAAGCTCAGGGAAGGAATGGAGCTTGCAGATTATTCAAGGGTAAAAGTGCAAGGTTTAGAATGCTTCCCGAATTTAGAAATCTGACTCCAGACTGTTTCAGATCAACGGCTTTCTTCAGATCAACGGCTTTCTAGGTCTTACCAGTCTCTAAGAGAGGCGATTCTATCACCTGCCCTGGCAGTGAACTCTCACTGCTGGATAGCTTTGTCTGAAAGTTCCTTCTTATATCTAACTTAAATCCCAGGGGCTGTTATTTAAACTCATTTCCTCCTCAACTATTAATGGATATTCAAAGGAGTTGGGCTTGATCTTCTTTGAAGCAATCCTTCACACTGAATAATATAAAAGACTTTTCTGTAGTTGTTAGAAGAAAAAGGAAGAAATATATAAACTCAGCAAAAAAAAAAAAAAAAAGAGAGAAGAAAAAGGAGAAAAATTACTCTCAATTTCATTCCCAAGAGTTGTCTTCATAGAAATATAAACTGATTTATCATATACATATGTAAGCATCTGGAGTGAAACTAAGGACTATAATTACGATTAGAATTATTGAATCTTGAAACCAGAAGGAAATGAACAGTAAAATATATACATTCATATATACTATCCACCATAATTTAATTAGGTTTTCCCATTTCATCCTCTCAGTCATCCTATGGGAAGGGGTTAGCATGCCCTTCTTAACACAGATGAGGAAACCGAAGATGAGAGGAGTTATAAGACACTCAAGGTCATACAGGTCTATTGTGGAAGGGACAGAAGCCAAATTCCAAGCAAGATCTCAGGAGACTTTGGTGTGATAGTTGTCAACCAAGGCAATTTTGCACCCCAGGAGACATTTGGGAATGTCTGCAGATATTTTTGGTTGCTACACTAGGAAAGGGGATGGTGCTACGGATCCCTAGCAATTAGAAGCCAGGCATGCTGCTAAACATCCTCCAATGTACAGGAGAGGCCCCCAAACAAAGAATGATCTTGCCCCAAATGCCAAACATGCCTAGTTTGAGAAACCCTGTCTTAGACCATTCTCCACCGGAAGACTTTATTCTTAACTGATTGAGAAATGGAAGCACAAAGATTTAGGTACAGAAAGATATTTATTTTCCTCAATTTAATAACTCATTTAATTATTATCTTGAGCTACCTGGAGAGAATGTACCTTCCTACTAAAGGATACATCTGATTCATACTGTTTGGCATTTCACAGATCTAGTGAAATTTAAAAAAAAAAAAAAACTGTAAGCATTCAAGGAATAAGCATGATTCACTTCCCTCCAAGACCAGAGTAAAACCTTGCTTTGAATGTGCTCAACTATTACTGTCTGGTTTTTCTTAGAGGAGCAGGCTAGATTCAACCATGGAAATGTCAACAGAATTGCTACCTAGAAAATTCTTTATTTAGTGGTTAAGATCCAGGGGTGCAGAACCAGATGGACTGGGTTTGAATCCCAACTCCACTATTTATTAAATGCATAACCTTGGGCAAGTCATCTAAATTCTTTGTGCCTAAATCTCTTAATCTACCAAATGGGGATAATTAAAGTTCGAACTTCATAGGGTTAGTGTAAGGCTTAAATGAGTAAAATGCTTAGTACAATGCCTGATTCTATTTAAGTATTTGCTACTGTTGTTGATATTGTTATTATTCTCTTGATGAGATAGAATGGCAGGAACTTTTGTATTTGAGAAAGATTTTACTTGTAAATAGAGGTTTTTTAAAAAAACTGTAAGTTGTCCTCAAATTCAACTTTGTGCGTGACAATTTCTTAAACTTAGAAAGCACACAATGTTTAGATAGATGACAAATACAAGCAGGCCCTTTGCAACTGTTCTAAGGGCTAAAGGTATCAAAAGATGTCTTCAGAGATAGACAATAAACTCCTGAGCACTTACTATGTGCCACACATGATGCTAAGCCTCACATCACAACGTCTCATGTATTGTCCCAATGCCATGAAGTAGGTACTTTTTAATACCTTCCTCTTGCCAATGAGGAAATGAAAGCTTATCAGGGGTAAGAACCCTGCCCAAGGGCACTCAGCCAGTTTATGGCAGCACCAGGACTAGAAGACTGGTACACTTGACTCCAATCTGAGTGCTTAACCACTGAGTTATATCGCCTTCATCTTTTATCCTGGGATCAAAAACCCAGTATGAGTTGAGGGTGCTTGGTGGTGAATCAGTTTCCCTCTAATGGAGTTGAACAACATTTAGTGTTCTATAATTTTGGGGGGGGAGGGGCGGCAGTTGCATTTTCTATCTAGGCTGTCCACTAAGTCCTATAGCTTGAGGAAGCCTAAATAAAGCACACACATCCAAGGACACCTGCTGAGATGCCTTCTGGAAAGCATTTGGTCTGTCCAGGCCCTGAAGAACAAAGGAGGAATTGTATAAGCCGCATTCACTTTGGAAGCTCCAAAACAACATGCTCATACAAAGGGTGGCTCCTGACAGGCTGAGAAGGCTGCCTGCATGGGAGTGATAAGTCCAGGGCTGAGTGAGGCATCTCTCATAACCAACACCCCTTCTCCCCAAGACCAGGCACGCCTACCGGGGAGAAAGTCTGTTCTCTTTCTTTGGTAGGCCAGCTCATACCACCCCGCTTTCAGCTCTCCATGCAACACCCCCATGGGTGGGTATCTGATGTTCAAAAGCCAAAGGCTGTAGAGACTTGGCAGTCCTGATTATGAGTCCTCAACGAATGTACTTAAAAAGCAGAACCAGCTGGGAGCAGTTTTACCACTGGAAACTGGTGTGTCTGTTGCTCACTGCTGAGATCAGAGTCCTACAGCATCTGAGAGTTCTGTGGGGTTCTAGGGAAGTCACAAATCCTACGTACGATCTCCAAAACACACAGGTGAGGCCAGGATCAGGTGCCAAGATTGAAAAAGTATGGGAAGAACAGTTTGTCTCTCAGTTTCCACATGGCATATAAAACAATGGGATGTGGTTTGCATGAGACATTCTCTGGCATGGAATCTTTTTTTTCTTTTCAGCACAACATAGAACGAGGGCCCAAGAGGCCCATGACATTGTAAAATTGGGTTATTTCTGCTCCCTCTATCTTTGTATTATGTTCTTATTCTTTTATTACTCTAAAATAACTTCTCTAATTATATGTCAATGCGTAAAACTCAAAAAAAAAAAAAAAAGAAAGAAAGAAAAGAAACAAAGGCATGGAGTTATATAACATAAAAATCATCCACAGTACCACTATCTAGAATTACCTCTCTTAAACTTTTAGTTTATATGCATTCATAGTATTTCTTTTTCCAGAAATAAGTTAAAACAAAATGGTTTCAAATGGCACTTACCATTATATAGGCTAGGTTTCCTTCACTTAGCAACATACCACAGATTCATATTCTCCTCAGTACACTGTCATACAGATAGTTTCTTTAGCTCCTTAAAATAATCTTATGACAGGTATAGATTAGGAAATTGAGACTAAGTAGTAAAGTAACCTGGCTAAGGAAATAAACAAATTTGGTGGCAGAGCTAAAACCAGACTCATATTCTTGTATTACAGCCTACCTTTAATTTACCAAGAATCAGGATCAGTACACTTTTCCTGTAAAGGTCCAGAGAGAAAATATTTTAGACTTTGTAGGTCATACAATGTCTGTCACAATCACAACTACAGTCATGCACTGCATGATGACAATTTGATCAACAACTGTCCACATGTACAATGGGGGTGGTCCCATAAGATTATATTAATATATTTTTTCTGTACCTTTTCTATGTTTTGATATGTTTGGCTATACAAATAATTACCATTGTGTTACAACTGGAGTAGGAAAATATTTGTAAAAGAAGATGCTACAATAACTTATTTTATCCTCATCACAGTGTCTTGAGATGTAAATTATTTTCCTCATTTTATAGATGTAGAGACTGAGGCCCAAAGAGTTAAGAAACTTGCAGAGATCACATAGCTAATAAGTAAAGAGCTGAAATGTGACTCCAGATAGTTTAACTTTAGGATTTATACTCAAATCGCTAGACTCTACTGATTTCTGCAAACACTAGATGGAAGTATAACCTGAAAGTCATCTACAAATAGGTATTTATAACTACCACCATGTTGACCAAAATAATGAAACCATGATTCCAATAAGTTAAGCATCAAAGGTTATATACGTTATGCCTACAAGATATCGAGGAATGTACCATAAACATAGGCTCCTTCCTAGAAGTAAAAATATTTAACTAACGCAAACAAAAAAGACTTGAAAAATCATCATTTTACAAAACAAAATCAATGAGATAGAACTCAAATATGTTTGGAGTTATTTTGTTTAAAAACTATACTGTCCTAACTTCTCGCACAACAAAAGAGCTTCAGCATGACCAGAGGGACATGTAAAGGAATTTGGGGTAGTGCCACATGAAGCAGACATTGGACAGAAGGAAAAGAAAGAGCCAAGACAGAGTCATTCATGGAATCCCCCCAGACTTCAGCCCATGGCTTATGTCTCTGTCTCTCACAACAAAGAATGCCTGATGATTCATTGTTACAACCAACATCCCAAGCCCTACAGCTAGCTAATAATCCTGTTTGGTCAGGAATAGGCCATCTTTGTATTCTTTGCTAAAGACAGCCTCATCAGATACATGTATCTACCCATATATTGAAGATTCACATATGCTAGGCAACTAGCTAACTGCTATACAAAGATGTTCACAATTCCATGAGTTAGGTATTATCACCCCATTTTACAGACGGAGAAGTTGTGGCTTATAGAGGTTACTTAATTATGCTTAAGGTCACACAGCTAATAAGTTGCAGAACCAAAACTCAAATCTAGACTTCTTTTTGATTGAACATTCACATATGCTATGTGCTTTACAAAGATGCTCACAATTCCATGAGGTAGGGATTATTACCCCATTTTACAGATGGAGAAACTGTGGCTTATAGAGGTTACTCAATTTACTCAAGGTCATGCAACTAGTAAGTTGCAGAGCCAAAACTCAAATCCCAATTTCTCTACCTCCAAATTCTATTTCTTATAGTGCCTTAAGAAACAAGCCACATATGTCCAAAGGCTCCCAGGACATATCAACAGAAACTTCTAGTCAAAGAGTTATAGATCCAGACCAAAGCCTTAGTCAGAAAGGACTGGCATTGTCCTTGTGTGTGTGTGTGTGTGTGTGTGTGTGTGTGTAGTTCCTACATTATGTCATCACATAGACCAAAGTAACAGTAGCTTAAAAAAGAGAAACTTTATTTCTCCCTTGTATACCAGTCTGAGTATATGCAGACGAGGGCTGATGTGGAGACTGCATGGTTTCAGGACCCAGCCTTCTTCTTCTCTGATGCACCAGCAACTGCACAGTGTTACTCTCATCTACAGGTCAACAGTCCCAGAGCCATGTCCCAGCTGCTGACAAAAAAAAAAAAAAAAAATGGAGGAGGGGAAGTCAGGGGAGGTCTTCCTCTTCCTTCTGAGTATGTGGGCCAGTAACTTCAAGCATCCATCCTTCAGAACTGAGGAACAGGGACTACCTACCTGCAAGGGAGGTTGGGAAATGTAGTCTTTATCCTGTGCCCTCCTTAATTTCAGCAAAAAAGAAGACACGAAGCAGGAATATTGGGAGAGGACAGGCAGTGTCCGCCACAGTGCAGGAAAGAATGGAGTCCTTAAGACCTTATCATGCAAACAAGCAGAGAATCTATTCTGCTGCTTTCTCCTGCTGAGTGCCCTTTTCTTCCAGCAGCCCAGAGCAGTACACAAGGAGGAGTGAAATGATAGGAGAGACAGAGAACACACTAAGGCCTGTTCGAGACCCGCCTGGGCAACTTGGCGAGATCTCATCTCTACAATAAATCAAAAATATTAGTCGGGCGTGGTGGTGCGCGCCTGAAGTTCCAGCTACTTGGAAGGCTGAGGCAGGAGGATCGCCGGAGCCCAGCAAGTCGAGGCTGTGGTGGCCGGGAGCGTGCCACAGCACTCCAGTCTGGGCAACAGAGTGAGACTTCAACTCAAAAGAAAAAAGAAAAAAAAAAAAAGGACTGCAAAGTAGAAGGTGTGAAAGACAGAAAAGAAGAAACAGGATGAAGTCCCACTGTTTATCCTCCCACTTCCAAGTAACAACACCCGGCACCAACCTCCTGCACAGTAGTGTGTGGAGAGTTAATGGGATAATGACTTGGAAGGAAACAAGCCCATTTCGGGGAGGATCTCCTTTGAAGCAGCCAGAGACTAGAACTGAGCTGGGCTCAGTGCCCTCACAGGCTCTGTACAGGATTTCACCCCCAAGCAACCTCACTGGCACGGTCACAGGCCTTACTTCCAAACACCATCATTAGAAAATTGCTCACAAGTGATTCCTTCTCTCCAAACACAGGCAATTACTCTTGCTCTTGCTTTCACTAGCAGGAAAAAGTCACCTACTTTCGAGCTTTGGTCTTTCAGATGTTATAAAGTTTTTCAAGAAATAGTAGGAAGTGGTCAGGTCAGGATTGAGAGGAATTTTAAGAAGGTTTCTTTGAGAATACCATAAAGAAAAAAAAAGAATAAAATAACTATAAGGTGTATTATTTCAATGTGCCTGGTATTAAGTTTAAGTGATATAATAATATATAAACATGTAAATTAATCATGTGTATATGTGTGTGTGTGTATGTATATGTATACACACATATATCTTAATCCTTGAACAACTCTACTTTTAAAGCAAACAAACAAAAAAAACCCCTGAGGTCCACACAGAGAGGTTATACTGGCATCCTGAAAATGCACAGCTAGTACATGTAAGGTCCCAGCTCAAGTTTCTCAGGCTCCAAAAACATTAAACAATCCCAGCACCTACATATATTGCTGTCACTTCACCCCATCATTGCCATAGTAGCTGTGGTACCTTGAGCAGTGGAAGTTATTTAAATACAGGAGGGCCACACTCTGTGTCAGAGGCATTTCTAAGAAGTTACACTAAATTCAGTCTTTATAATAAAATAACAATTTAAATGATCTCATCATTTTAGGGAGTATTCTGGTAAAGTCTTTTGTAAATATGAGAATCCTTTTGTACAGGGTGCACCTGTTTATGTTTCGTATATTTTTTAAATTTTCAGAACTGTTATTCAGTCATTTTTAAAGGGAGAATGGGGGAAGGAGGAAGGTGCTTACATCTGTAGCACTTTCAATTCTATTGTCGCTGTGGTTGCATTATAATCATTCAGGAACTGACTGTCCCATTTTTGAATTATCCAAAATGATTGCATTGTTCTTTCAACCCAATAACTAATGTTGATAAGGGAGGCAGGTCAGATGAGGGAGGCAGCAAACTGCACTGCAAATGCCCACCTGAAAGGGGCAACAGTTTCTGAGCTCCCATCAACCTTGCAATGCTGTGGGCCCAATGTGAAACTGCCCATTTTAAAACATTAGCAACCGATTTTATTCTTTAAGAGACTCTACATGGGCCAAACAAAACACATATGCTAGTATACTGTTGCCTGTGGCTGCCATTTTGTTATTGTTTGAGTTAACTAAAGCTTGGGGTATTTTGTGAATTTCATTGATTCTGTGAGTAAAACAGAGTAGATAGAGAAAATGTGGATGGTAATTAAGAGAACGACTTTTAACTAGGTTCTACTCTTGGCTCTAACACCCATGGTTGGTGTTCCATGACCTCATAGCCTCTCTCAAACTCCATAAGATAGGTATAATGGTGTACCTACTTCAGAGAGGAGGTGTTGAGGACGGAATGTGACGAGACATGGCATTTCATATGCAGTAGTCAATTCTATAAATATGCTTATTTTGGCCTCCAACTACTTGTAGAGCTATCAAAACCTATTGCAACATCTAAAGAAAGAGCCACGTGAGGTAACTCTCATTGTTTAGACACTGAGCCATAGTGCATGACGTCTTCCTTACACCAGGAGAAGCATGCTAACTCAAGGGATACTAGCAGAATAAGGCTTAGTCCCACCTCTTGGAAGGTTCTGAAGATATCTGGATAACTCATATTGGCCCACATAAATCACTGGAAGTTAAGAAACCTCGAAGATCACTTTTCTAAATCCCTAACATCATGGATGCAGAAACTGAGGCCAAAGCAGCCGAGGGTCACCTACGGTTACGGCAAGGCCCACAGCCAGATGAACATTCATAAGAACAAGCTCTTTTCATGGACACTGATTTCCCCTCTGTACTACTAGATTCTAGCCAGGTAACATCTACAATCTACAATGAGAGCTAAAATCATGGACCCACCTAACCCTCAGTTTCAAAACCACACTTGGACCAAAACAGCCACCCAAAACCAGGGTGTAACACTGAGAGTTCTATGGAAAAACACTTTCTTCTTTGTTGGGTCTGACCAGCTCCTTCCGTCCCTCTCACTCTCCGTCTCTCTCTCTCTCCTCCTCTCCTATCCTGTTCTCTCTCTCTTTCTCCCTCTCTCCCTCTCTCTCTCTCCCTCTCTCTATGTCTCTCTCACTCTATCTCCTTCCCTTCTATCTTTTCTCCCTTCCTTAGTCCTTCCCTTGTTTTAAAAATAAGTATCCCCTCCCCACAAAAAAAATATAAAAGGCATGTGCATAGCAAGTGTTAGCAAATTTGGGATGTATATATATTCTTACCATGTTTGGAACAATGCATTCCTGGAAATAGATGGGCTAGCTAAGCCAGTTCTACTGGATCATTATAGCATAGGATTTATGGAGATAAAGTCCTGCACCAGCACACTGGTAACCCTCTCCTTGATAGTCCAAGTCCTTTGAAGCCGTGTCATCCTTCCAGCTGCATTTTTTATTCTGCCTACTCACTTTTCTACACAGTGATTGGTTACTCCTTCCAGCTGTGGTAATGTTCACAATGTCAAATGATTCTCGTCACACCCTATCATCTGTTGACTTTGATGCTGCTTCGTTGGCCACTTCCTTTAGAGCCTTCTCCTGTAAATTTTGCATTTTTAGGTTTATTGATTTCCTTGCTATTTTTATGGCACCTCTAGCAAAAGCTCTTTCCTAATATCATGGGGCCATAGTGTTATGAGACTGTGAAATGATGACAAAAGGGCAATGATGGTGAAATCAAAAAGATGTATAATATATTCATACTGCAGAAACCACAGGAAGGCTGTTGTGAATGCTCAGGCAATTTTGATACAATTTCCAGTCCTATACCACACCCAAATGGCTCAAGCCGGTGGCCAGAGATAAGAACTTCAAGATACCTTTACCACCTGGCAGACTGGGCTCTTGGCTTTCCCACAGCTTCCTTTAAATTGATGCATCATTCAGGCATTTGTCCATGAACTTAAGGTGACCCACACTCTATTTCCCAATATGCATAGTTAGTTGTCACATTCTCTTCTCTTCCCTTGCCTGGGCTCCCTGACCTCCATGTGTGTGTACTCCGTGTACTACCCCAGGGTCTGTAAGTACTAAAAACTCTTAAATTTTCACATTGTGATGGTGTCATTGAAGCTATACAGCAATCAGACCCCTGACAGTGAGGCCACCTAAAGGGACTCATGCAGGTAGATCCTCTGTTGGTGCACTTTTTTTTTTTTTTTGCCTCTAGTGGCTACTGGGGATAACCAATAGCAAAGTTGATAGAGAAACTCAGAGTTTCATTCAAAACAAGGGCACATTAATCCTCGCTAGCTGAAACACATTCCACTGAGCAGTCATGAGAAAACAACTCTCAGCATTGTAATCAATTTATGAACATATAAAAACATAGTTCTAAGACAAATACAGCTATAATAAATCTGTACTCACATATAATTGGCACTTAATCAATATTAATTGTTAGGAAACATGCTGAAAAGAGCAGAATTAAAAACGTTAAGTATGCATAGAAACTTTCTTTTAAGGAGGGTACTTGGGATTCTACTCCCCAGATACAACTGTCATTAACGGTTTTATATATTTCCTTCCTGTGTTTTTCTACATTTTTTAAATAATAGGGAACAAACAAAATACGCAACTTTCAATATATCATAAAATTCCTCATATCATAAAAATCTTTAATAAACATCTCTTTTAATTGCTACATTATTTCAATACATGAAACGGACTCTACTAGACTGTTTCATAACTTTACTGCTAGATATTTATGTTGTTTCCAATTTGTAATCATGAAAAAATAACATTGTTATAAATGCCTGAGTGCTACAATTTAAAAAAATTTTTTTTGGATTATATCCTTAGTGAAAAATTCCTGGAAATGACAGTAATGAGTCAAAGGGCATGAACATTTTTCAGGCTTTTGTTACTATCTTGCCAGACATTTTGAACCAAAGTGTATTCCCAGCATCCATATATGCAGCTGTCCATTTCTTGCACCTCATCAGTACTGAGCCTTATTGCTGGCAACTCAAAAACAGACAAATACCCCTTGCCTCCCCCCCCCAAAAAAAAACTGCGCTAATTTAATAGGTTAAATGGCATCTCAATCTTGTTTTACTTTGTACTACATTCGTTGCTCGTGAACTGAACTTTTAAAATCCCCATTGACCATGTGGAGTCAGCTTCTCTGCACTTTTTGTTCATGTCCTTTGCCCATCTGAAAGGCACTTTGAAAGCAAACATCATTTATGAAAAAGAAAATAGGTTCCATCCACACCCTTTAATTTTTTGTTCTTAACATCATTTTTTTGCTGCTGACCTCGTACTAACAAAGTGAATGTTAGTGTCAGATAATCCATTCCCACCTCTAGAAGAGAGACTTGCCTCTTCCTCCCCAGGTTCAAGTACAATGATTGCTGGACAGTTTATCCTATGCCCTGCTGTCCTGCTCATCCCTTGATCCACAGATGTCAGTGGGAAAAGAAAGCAGAAAGAGATTGGAAGGGGATGGAAATGCAATTCCCACAGGAGGCGCCACTAAGAACCACCTCCTACAACAGCTTTCAATTAGAAAGGAAATTAGAGATCTGTCAAAACCGATCTCAGCATCCATCACTTCCCATAATCTGCTTCCCAAGATGCCTGGGAACTGGTGCTGCCAGACGCTGGCCTGCACCATGCTGATATGCCCACTGAGCAAGGCACCTCAGGAAGCCACTCGTGAAACAGAATGGAACTCTGCCCTCAGGAGCTCGGTGGCCTAAGGAAATGGCCTCCTGTCAGTTGCGCAAGTCAGTGATACACCTCTAAAAAATTCTTTTTGTGTTTCTTTTTTTTTTAAAGGATATTTATAAAACTGTTCATGAACTATTATTGTAAGTGGGTAAAAATACGCACATGCGTGAAGAAAAACTGGAAAAAATATATTTGGCATGGGACCATGTAACATGACATCTGAATAAAGGCAGTAAAGGTAATTTATGTATTAAATTTCTGTCAAGTTCATTAAGCAAACAGCATGGTAATAATTGTTGCAAGCAAAAACCATCAATGAAGGCTAACAGGGGTGGGGCAAAAATATAATGAGAAATAGGATATCTGTATTCGTGTCTCCCCACAAGACATATATTAATTACAGGGAAAAAGACTAACTTTACAGAGAGGAGCCTGGTAAATTGTAACTTAAACAAGTTGTGCATCACCAATAACAAGGCATGCCATATCATGTATCCCCATAAACCACACTGAGAAGGGTACAGCACGGCTTCTGTGGTCTTCTTGTCAAAAAGGCCACCACAATTTAATCATGCAAACATACCAGAAAAACTCAAACTGAAGGAAAAATTCATTGATTAGTTCTCTCCAAATGTGGCAAAGCCATGGAAGACAATGGCAGGAACTGTCACAGACTGGAGGAAGGGACTAGAGGAGACAGGACAACTAAATGCAATGTGGGATCCTGGATAGGATCCAAGACCAGAAAAGAACGACATTTGTTGGAAAGCTGCTGAATTTTGAATGAGGTCTGTAGTTTAGTTAATAGGATGGTGTTAATGTTAATTTCCTAGTTTTGCTATTTTACACTGATTTTGTAAGATATTAACACTAGGGGAAGCAGGACATGGGCAGACGGGAATTCTTGGTACTATTTTTTCAACTTTCAGAAAATTATTTCAAAATAAAGGTCTTCAAAGATTAGTAGGGTTTAGCTATTTAAAAATAAATGTGAATAAAAGCTTTAATATTTTCTTCCTTCCTCCATTAGAACATCACATGTGTGTGTGTGCTTTTGAGATGAAAGAATGAGGTCAAGGACGACTGAGGAAGATTATTAGGATCCTAATGGATAGAGAGGTGAGCTGATCCTTGAATGTGGACAGTTTAATCATGAAGCCTGCACTGGCAGGCATATAAAGAAACATAACACTTTGACAACTGAGGAGGACAACTGGGCAAGTCATTATGGAATGGTGGAAACAATGATCAAGTGTTGACCCCAACACAATATAGCTTTGTCATCTTGAGTCAGTTATTCAGTATCTGTAGAAATAAAGATAAACAAACTTGATTGCACATGATTATTGTCAGGGTAAAGGGAACAGATCTGTCTAAAAGTGTTAGGTAAATGTTAGAGCCTTGCTATATAAAGGCTGTTAAAAATTACCAAGAGTAACAATAATATTTACCTTGCCAAAATAATGCCGTAGTTTCACTCCTGAGCCACAGCATCCTAGCATCTAATGGTACTCATCCCATATGGAAGCAAATCTGTCTTGCCTTCTGCCTGACCTTGGAGCCTGGGGCCACCAGTCTTCATGTGTGGTCAGTATTAAGCACCATCTGTCCTGAGTTAACACAGCTCTGCCTAGTTTAAGCAATGGACACAGGCTGCATTGGCTAACACCTAAATAAATGCAATATAAAGTGAAGCTTTCCCACCGTTTCTTTGGGTGATTAGTGCTCACCTCCCAGGTATCTACCCACCTAAACTGGATAAAATGTCTTTTGAACACTTTTACAAGCAATTAGATGCTTTCAAGTTCTCTTTTTTGCTTATAACTCCTTAGCAAAGAAAATACTTAACAAACAGTAAGGATGGGCTTCATTGCAAATCTTTTTTTCCTGCTGTACATATATTCCTCGTGGTCACTCTACCCTTCCCCTCCATCAAAAGCCCTAACAATTGCAATGATCCTTCTCTCTAATGTGGGTCATTTTTCTCATTGCTTATCAATGTGATAATATGAGATATAAAGAAAGCTATATGTTATGGGCATCTGTTCTTTAAGTCTCTTCAAGATCCATTCCCACTTCTGGTAACAGCACCTAGGTTTTCCTCTGGGGCCTGCCCTTCCCTCCCTCTTAGTCTACCGAGGTTTGAGTAGGCCAGGCAGGTCCTATCCCAGTGCAAATAGACCAGGATTAGCTCATCGGCACAGTCCATCCTCCTATGGCCAGAGAGTTCAAGGATGGGCATGAGCCCCGCCTCAATACAAGAAAATCTCAAGTGACTTGCATGGAATGACTAGAAATGGAACTCTTTCTTTTCTTGGGGTACTACTAATAGCCTGTAAGCCTGGGGCTGCTGAGTGCCCTCCTGCTACCACAAAAGGAGGGCCTGTTTGAATAAGAGGATATGACCACGGAGAGGGGGAGGAGAAGGAGACAGGGAGAGAGGGAGGAGGGAGGGTGGAGACAGAGAGAGAGACAAAAAGAGACAGAAAACCCCAAGAGCGAGGGTCACTCCAGTTGAAATCATTACACCCACACTGTGACCCAAAGTGATCTGTGAAACCAGAAAGACAAACATTAAACAATACCCTCTGTGAACACAAAAGGTGCTAGAGCATACAGCTGTAGTTTTTCAGGGGCAGGGATGGCTATCCAGAATGATCCACACCATCTCACACATCTCCCCTGTGGACATGGGAGGTAAGTATCATTTGCAAGCCAACTACCAGGTTTAAGGAACCATCTGCAACAAGGGAACAGATGAACTAGCTCATAACACACACAGCCCTCAAATACCCTGTCCAACCACCTTTATCTTCTTTCCCCCAAATCTCTGACATTCCAGGCACACAGGACATCTTTCTCTTCCCTCATTCACAGTGTGCTGCTCCTGCCGCCACACTAACACACTCATTCTCAACTCTAAGTCCCAGCTCCAAGACCTCCACAGGGAGGTTTCCCAGAACTTCTCCAGGTGGAGTTGGTAGCCCTTACTGTAAAATCCCACAGCATCCTGTAAGGCTGTACTGAAGCATTAGGTACAGATGGCATGTGACAAGTCAAATATTGATGCACAAATGTCCCCACCCTTCCTCTCCCTGTGAATGCAAGTCCTGGCTTTGTCCCCGCCATGTCTTCATCTCCACTTTACACTCTCCTGGCATCCCATCTCTGAACCCTCCCAGCACCCTCTCTCTGAGGTCTGAGGAACACAGAGGGTCTGCCTTCTCCAGGGGTCTTTGTTTAGGGCTTTGAGAAGCTGAATGGAGAAAAGTGGGGGTAGATGAGGAAAAACTGGAGATATGTGAGGGCTAGGGCTGAGGGAAGAGTGTTTTCTGAGAAATTTCAAAAGGAGTTTGGAATAGAAAGACAGGAACCAACAATGTGTGAGGGACATGGATAGGTGGGGAAAAGACGATTTTTAAAGAACTGTTTCCAAGTATCCCTTTATGATGTTCGAGAAGAGCAAGTAAAGGATGGATGTTATTTTGAAATGACCTTCAGTTGTTAAATGTGCTTCTCTGATGACAACATCTCTCTTAAACACACTGGTCTCTGGATACACACATATACTTCTACACCACACACATGCAGGACCCAGCTTGAGGTCTACTTTCCTCATTGCAATGTAATTTTACTAAGATCCGGAAGCATTTCTTAGACTATTAAAACATGGCTCTTAGTGCTCAGAACACAGAACCTCTGTGCAAGTTCTTTTTATGGCCACTATTGCATCTGTTCCTTGCCAAAATACTGAGGAAAAGGATTTTATAGGTGAGGGAATAAGGATTCAAAAAGAATAAGAACTTGAAAAAGGCCAAAGAGCAGAGAACTACACACAATTCTACATCATCTTTCTGGTAAAGCATTCTGTGATCTTCCACAAATATTCCCGGAACCTGAAAGACACGAAGCACCATGTGGAACCTGGCTGGGGATTTATCCGAGAATTTCTCAGATACTGTAACTGGGCAATTCTTTATAGAGTAATCAGCTAGGTGGTAAAAGTCTGTTTCCTCTCTGTTCCCAGCATTTTGGAATGCCAAAGTGGGAGGGTTGCTTGAGTCCAGGAGCTCAAGAACAGACAGGGCAACATAGTTAGACCCTTGTCTCTGCAAAAAAATTAACCAAGTATCATGGTACATGTCTGTAGTCCCAGTTATTTGAAAGGCTGAAGCCAGAGGATTGCTTGAACCCAGAAGTTCGAGGCTGCAGTGAGCTATGATCATGCCACTGTACTCCAACCTGAGTGATAGAATGAGACCCTGTCAATACATACATACATACATACATACATACTTGGGACCAATTTTGACATTGAGGAAATGTTTTCTTCTTTTGTTCCTTCTGGATGCAAGACTGCAAGCACATCAAGGATATGAAACAACAGACTCCCAAAGCCCAACACAAATGCTACCACAGAGTAGGCATCAATAGAGACTGAATCCTTCAATCAGACGTAAGTCCCAATCTTTCCTATGTAAAAAGTCTCCACTCTTTCAAGAGTTTTGTCCAGAAATGTCTGCCTAGATTTTCTTCCTGCCTTCCCTGAGACAGGGAAGGGCCACTCTGAATGCCATGACAAAAACTGAAAAAGGAGAAAGGAACCATTAGCTTCTTCAGTGCAGATCTGCAAAATGGACACAGAGAGAGTCCTGGACACTAGCTGGGATGACAACCAGAGCTGGAGACTGGGTTCTCATTTCCATGTGGTTTGTGGCTAACCCTTAATACAACACAGGGCCTAGCTGGCCACCGCTGAGTTGTCTTCTTTCAAAACACACTCTCAGACCAAAGGCCAAAGAGGGTGGCTGAGTTTCTGAGAGCCACAGTCACGAAGGAACTGCATTCCCATGTGATCCAGGTTGGGTCCTTCAACACACAAGAAATAGTCAGTGGGCTGGCCTGCCTTTTGCTGGCTTTCCTTCATAAGCCAGGCTACATGGCCTGCACACCCTCCCACAGTGCACTGGAGCTGAAACTTGAACTTGGCAGGGCCCTCAAAGTTTCTGTCTAACTCACCTCAATATAAGCCACAAAGACCAAGCCCAGACAGGGGCTTTCCACATGCATATGGCCCCCCATGACATATCTGTGAGCAATGACAGGATTCTACAGTTCTCAGAATATGAGGACTTTAAAAATGAAAGCAACCAAAACATTTCAATTTACTTTATGTATCAGTCGAGGCTCTCCAGAGAAACAGAAACACACACACACACACACACACACACACGTACGTACAGAAAGAGAGAGAGGGAAAGAGAGAGAGCGTGAGAGAGAGAGAGAGAGACAGAGAGATTTATTTTAAGGAACTGGCTCATGTGATTCTGGGGGCCAGCGAGTCTGAAATCTGTAGGGTAGACCAGCAGTTTGGAAACTCAGGCAAGGAATCTATGTTTCAGTCTGGAGGCAAAATTCCTTCTTTCATGAGGGACCTCAGTCTTTTCTCTTAAGGCCTCAACTGCTTGGATGAGGTATACCCACATTATAGAGGGCAATATGCTTTGCTTAAAGCCAACTCATTATAAAAGTAAATCATATCTAAAAAATACCTTCACAGCAATATCTAGACTAGTTTTTGACAACCAAAACTATGGGGTACCATAACCTAGCCAAGTTGACATATTAAATTAACCTCCATACCTTAATTCAACACATATAATTCAATGGCTTTTAATCTTCTTTGGGCTATGGCGACCCCTTTTTAAAAATGTTACTGAGATATAATTTATATGTCACAAGATTCACCTATTTTAAGTGTACAAATTGGTGATTTTTAATAAGTTTACCAAGTTGTACAGCCATCACCATAATCCAGTTTTAGACTTTCATCATGCCAATTAGGTTGCTCACATATGCAGATTCTTTTGAAAATCTGATCTTTCTGGCTGTAACAAACAGTTCCAACCCTACAAGTTATTTACACCCAGCATCCAAATCTTTCCATTGTAAAGCATTTGAATAACATCTTGCATATGCACACAATTTTGGGTGGAAATGCAGAGATCACATACTCCTGTCAGCTTAGCTCCAGATCTCTGTTGAGGCCCGAAACCGAACATTCTCTGGTCTAGTCCTTCCATTCTATCTCTTTGCCCACTGCATGTGTCTAGACCCCATTATCTCCCACATGGAAAACTACACCCCCTCCAATATGCCTCTGTCTTCAACCTCTTCTCCCACCCAACCATCCTCCACCTCCTGGCCAGAAGGCCAACCGTGCAAATCATTCCTCACTCAGAACCTGTCTAAGGTTCCACATCACCTGAGGTATCAAGCCCAGAGGTAGCTCCTATATCTCCAAGCCTTCTCTGATACAACTCCCAGCTATTCTATGGCTCTATCTCTAGCCACTCTCTGCCTAGGAGATCTCATTTATAAGCATAATTTGCCTCCTCTACATGTGGCTAACTCCACAGGAGTACCTGGGGTTCAGGTGGAGTTAGGTAGGTGCAACTTCTCTTTGTCCTATATATTAAACATATTTCTGTTGTTGAACTTACTAAGTCACCAAGCTGCAATCTCTCTCTACTCTACTGGTTGTTCCTTGGAAGCAGCCAGCCAACTAGCATTTACTAATCCAGGAAGCAGAGAGCCACATCAGATATTAATCACAATAACAGTGTTCTTCCAAGGCCTGATTGTCTGTGGCCATGTCAATATCCTAAGATGTCCTTTGTGGTAAGTGGATAGATACCACTCTAGGAACTGGCCTATAGAAATAGTATGACAAATTCAAAAAGACACACATATAAAGACATAGACTGCAGTCATTTCAAATAGTGAATAAGGGTACCACAGGATGCCTATTCCTGTCATTTCGGAGGGAGGGAACAGTGAGTGAATGTCCAATAAGAGAGATTTGCTGAAATAAATTACCATAAATGATATATAGAGTATTATGCTGTAATTAAAGCAGCAACGTAAATGCACATTGATCTAGGAAGTTATTTACTATTTATTTTTAAGGTGGCAAGTTATAATTCTATGTTTATATAGAAACATATGCATTAGATATTTTATATAAATGGATATACATATATGCACGTATACAAATATACACACCCACACAGAGTTTAGAAACCCAAAATTTAACAGTGGTTAGAATTGTGAGTGGGTAAGTAGTAGAATTATGAGTGATCTACAAGTATATTTTTAATTTATTTCCCCCATCCCTATTTTCTAGTTATTTACAAAGAGCATGTGACACTGGTGAGGGACAAGAGAATGCCATGGTTAAGAGAAAGGGCTGTGAGCAGGTCTGGACCCAGCTACTTCCTAGCGATGTGACCTGGGCAAAATAATCTCTTTCAGCATCAGTCTCCCCTTTTGAAAAAAGGGAAGCATGCCTTGAAATCATGCCTCTCTTATAGCACTGTTGGAAGTTTATGTGAGCCAGTCCCCATAAAGTGCTTAACCCAGAGGCTGACAGCCCTCCAACAAGTTAGTAACTTTTAGACAGAAGCAGATTTAAGGAAATAAATATCAGTAAACAAACATGCACATCATATTATTTCCAAAGACATTGCCAGAACGTTATGTTCCCTGGTTGCTCTCCCACATCTAAAGTGTAAGACAGTCCTGGGGGTGGGGGCACAGGGGTGAATGGTGTAGGAGAAGGGGTAGCCAATTGCCAAACATCTCAGTGTTTGCAAACAGCACTAGGATCTGCTCTGGAGTTTTCTGGAATATTGCAGGTAAGTCTGTACCCTGCCAAGCACGTGACCCAGAAGCCATCACTGTCCTCACTCCCTTCCAAGAGAACTTTCTCATTAATGGGCCCAAGCAGCTGGCCATTCAGCAGACCCAAGACTCTTGTGTAGCTTTGAACTACGTGAAGCTAATTTCTGTCTGCTGGGGAGGGAACCAGGGAGGGTACCAGGGAGGGGGAGGAAGACTGGAGCAAGCAGAGAAATGAGCACCCACTGCGAGTTTAAAAAGGAGAAAAATTAACTGAACAAATTAATGGTGTCACCTCTGCCCTGTGCTGGTAATGGAGAGGGGACAGAACCTGATGTAAGGGCCATCAGAAGATCTAGTTGTCATGACAAAATACAGGACACCATATTCACTTTAACTGAGGGACTCATTTGTTTTGATCACTCAGTCTAAATTTGGTCTCCTCCAATGATCATCTCTTTTATAGAAACCATAGTTTTTCTGTATTTTCCCTCTGTAGAACATATTCAAATAAGTAATTAATAATACGTATATTTATTAGTTTACTTCTTTATCTTTATTGCCATTGGTTCAGGAAACTAGAAGCAGAACAGCACAAATCTGATGACAAGTACATCCCAAAAGAATGTTCTTCCCCTTTAAATGACTGTCATTCGAGGCACTAAAAAATTTTCATTATAACCATTCCAATGGTTCCCTTGGCATATCTACTAACTAACTGAAAAGATGACACCACAGTCCATCCACTTATCTGCATTTTGCCAAAAGTTGAAATATGGTTTCATACATGTTGGTATGAAAACTAGGTTTTCTGACAGCCTTTAAGCCAGTTCTAATCACTTGCATCAACAGTCACTGTCACTCTCCCTAACTTTCTCCTGATGTGTCAAGTTGTATCAAGGGAATAGCTGGGGAAGAGGTAACACTAAAAGTTCAGGACATAAGGCTTTTACCTTTTTTTTTTTTTTTTAATTTTAGACTCAAGGAGTACACATGCAGGTTTGTTACATGATGGCATATTGCATGATGACGAAGTTTGGGCTTCTTTTGAGCACGTCATTCAAATGGTAGTTTTTCTGTTTTTTTTTTTTTTTTTTGAATTGGTGTCTCACTCTGTCGTCCAGACTGGAGTGCAGTGGCTGGTCCCGGCCACCGCAGCCTCAACCTGCTGGGCTCCAGCGATCATTCTGCCTCAGCCTTCCAAGTAGCTGGAACTACAGGCACGTGCTACCACACCCGGCTAATTTTTTGATTTATTGTAGAGATGAGGTCTCACCAAGTTGCCCAGGTGGGTCTCGAACCTGTGGGCTCAGGCAATCCACTCACCTCAGACTCCCAAGGAGCGGGATTACAGGCTGAGCCACCGAGCCCGGCTTCAAATGGTAGTTTTTCAACCTTTACCCCCTTTTTTCTTTCCTTCCTTCACTGCCTCCCTCCCCTTTTGGAGTCCCTAGTATCTGTTGTTTCCATCCTTATGCCCATGTGTACCAGTGTTTAGCTCCCACTTATAAATGAGCATATGTGGTATTCAGTTTTCAGTTTCTATGTTAAGTTGCTTAGGATGATGGACTCCAGCTGCATCCATATTGCTGTAAAGGACATGATTTTGTTCTTTTTAGGGCTGCATAGTATTCCATGGTATACATGTACCACATTTTCTTTATCCACCATTGATGGGCACTTAGGTTGGGTCCATGTTTTTACTATTGGTAGAATAATTTATGCTCCTTAGGATATACATTCAGTAGTGGGACTGATGGTCCAATGGTAAATCTAGTTTTAGTTCTTTGGGAAATCTCCCAACTGCTTTCCAGAAGGGCTGAACTAGCTCACATTCCTACCAGCAGTTGTATGAGCAGTCCCTTTTCTCCATAGTCACCAAAGTCTGCTGGGTTTTGACTTATTAATAACAGGCATTATGACTGGTGTGAGGTGGTATCTCACTGTGGTTTTTATTTGCATTTCTTTGATGGATAGTGATGTTGAGCATGTTTTTTTAGTATGTTCAGATCACAAGACATTTAAAGTATTTAGGAAACCTTTTCAGCTTAAGACTTAATCTAAAGTTTTATGTCTCATCCTACTGCTTATGAAACTCTGTATTTAAAGTCCAAGTTACAAATTGAAGTTCAACAGATACTTAAGGAACGCCTGCTATGTGCTAGGCACTGAGCTAGATGGTGACCTGACAACCTGAACAAGACCAATGAGGACTCTGCCTTCATGAAACTTCTGTTCTAGTGGGGGAGATGGCAAACACACACACACACACACACACACACACACAGAGAGAGAGAGAGAGAGAGAGAGAGAGAGAGAGAGAGAGAGAGAGAGAACCAGGTAATTTCAGGCGGGGACAAGTACAACAAAGGAAACACAGTGAGATGACAGAGCATCTATGGTGGGTCAGAGACATTAAAGGGAGACCTGAAGGTTCATGAAGAGCTGCCATGTGAAGGGCTGGGAGAATGGTAGGTGGGCAGGAGTGTCAGCAAGTGGAAAGGCTCTGAGGCTGGCCCAGCCTGGTGTTCCAGAAACAAGAGGCCAATGTGTCAATTAAATGTGATTAGACAGACCAGATATTGGAGGACATTCTGCATGTAACCAAAGGAGCACTTCTCCAGAGCCTAGCTTAAGTCCTGCAGAAATGGTAACTTGGCTTCACCAACCACAATCCAGGCAAAACCTAAACCATCTTGGATCAACAAGGCAGAAAGACAAAAGCCATTAGTTCCAATTTTCTAGCAGCTCTGCACAAGGTTTCACTTGCCACCCACATACTCTTTTATTAAGCTATAATAAGCCTCAGATGAAAACTGTTGCCATAGGTGAAGCTTACTTTAACATATGGTTGATCCAACCAAAGAAAAACATGCTACAAATCCATTTTTTAAAGCCTAATTTACTCATAGAATGTTTTAAAAAAAAACATCATGTTTCTGGTCTGCTGCTGATGCATTCCAAATGCTGGGGTATGGACACGTGCACATGTCCAAGGGTTACATGGTAAACAGATAACAGAGGCACTATGTCCCCATGGAATTTGGCTTTCAGGGTTTCATTTGATGCAATTTGTCAAAACACAAAGAGGTAACCTGTGGTTTTGTAAACTTGGTTAAGAGCAATGTGTTTCTAACTTGAAAGCTGGCTGGGACGTTTTAGTAGGAAAATGCAGCTACTCAAAACTGAAGAAAGCTTTTCTTTCCTCTCTCTCAGGAGGGGGTATTCTTCTAGCAAAACTCTCTGCTTGGGAAGGTAACAACTGAGTGATCAAATCGGGGTGGACTGGAGGACGGGGAAGGGTCAGAGCTTCCTCTTGGCTGTGATTGAAATTGGCTAGCAGCTAACACTTATTGAACACTTGATTTGCATCAGGCAGTATTCAAAATGCTTTTCACATGTCAACCATCAAAAGCTCTAGTTCTCACAAAAGCTCTATGAAGTAGATCTTGTTACTACCCATACCCATTTGGCTAGATTAGCAAACTGAGGCACTGACGGGCAAACTTGCGTAGCTCCTGAGAGGTTGATGCTCTTTGATCATGTGGATGTGTGGACCTAGCAGACAC
This sequence comes from Tarsius wallacei, assembly GCA_963574415.1. Lineage (NCBI taxonomy): Eukaryota > Metazoa > Chordata > Mammalia > Primates > Tarsiidae > Tarsius > Tarsius wallacei. The sequence goes on from CAUYQG010177280.1 coordinate 39,982, forward strand.
TCAAGCCTACTCCATTCTAGTCCAAAGATGAAGTGTTTTTCTTGACCAGGCTAGTCCAAGGACATCTCTAAGCCACTGTTTCCCTAACATTCGCTGTCTGCATTCAACTGTGAGAATATCTTCTCTATCTGTGGTCCACTACCAAACCCTGTAGCAATTTTGACCTTTTCTATACACATCACCTTTATTATTTTGATTTAATATTGTTCAAGCTTATTAAGTTTTTATTTTAATACATTTATTTTAAAAGGAGATTTTATATTCCCATAGGAAAACCAATATACTTTGTTATAAATGGAAACTAATCATTTTTTAAAAATACATAAAATGTCTAGAACAGGAAACTCTATAAAGATAGAAAGTAGATTAGTGGTTGCCTACAGCTGGGGAGAGAGGGATTTGGGGATTGATGGTTAAGGGATACAAGGTTTCCTCCTAAGGTTAAAAAAAAAAATACTTGATAATTTCCACAAGAGATGCACAACTCTGTGAATATACTAGAAGCCAATGAATTATACACTTTTTAAAAAAACTTCCAAACGCCTGCAAATTTACCAAGAACAGTATCAAACCCCAGCACCACAGTGAAGACATCACGTGTGGGTAAGTCAAAGACAGCATGAATTATACACTTTAAATGAATAAATTGTGTGGGATGCAAATTATATCTCAAAAAAGCTGTTTTAAAAAAGTCAATATAGTGCTCTCACTTTAAAATAAAGGAGAAATAAAAGTGACTTGTTATTTTTTTAAAAAGTCAAAATTCTACTTAGACCCTGTAGTATCCCTGCTACAGGAACCTCCTGAGAAGCTACATTTTCTGTTTAAAAAAGAAAATGCAAAAATGAATTCTATGCACACTAGAAGGGCTACAATAAAAAAAGACAGACAATAACAAGTGTTGACAAGGATGTGAAGAAATTTTAATTCTCATACATTGTGGGAATGTAGAATAGTGCAGCCACTTTGGAAAACAGTTTGGAAAAAAGTTTGGCAGTTCCTCAAAATGTTAAATATAGAGTTATCATATGATCCAGCAATTCTTTCTTGGTATACCCAAGAGATTAAAAACATGCCAGGCATGGTGGCTCACATCTATAATCCCAGCACTTTGAGAGGCTGAAGTGGGAAGATTGTTTGATCCCAGGAGTTCAAGACCAGCCTAGGCAACACAGCAAGATCTTGTCTTTACAAAAAAATTTAAAAATTAGTTGGGCATGGTGGTTTGTACCTGCAGCCCTAGGTACTCAGAAGGTGAGGTGGAAGGATCACCTGAATCCAAAGGCTGAAGCTGCAGTGAGCTATAATCATGCTACTGCACTCCAGCCTAGGAAACAGAGTGAGATCCTAACTCAAAAATAAAGAAAAAGAGAAGAAAAAATGAAGCATTTGTCCATACAAAAACTTACACACAAATGTTCATAGTAGCATTACCTATAGTAGCCAAAAAGTGAGAACTTAAATGTCCATCAAGTGATGACTGAATAAACATACTGTGGTATATCTATGCAAGAGAGTATCATTCCTCCATAAAAAGGAATGGAGTCCTGATACATGCCACAACATGGATGAATTTTAAAATATTATGCAAAAGTATAAGAAGTCAGACACACAAAATAACACATATTATATGATTCGATTTGTAAGACATCGCCAGAATAGGCAAACTTTTAAGAGATAGAAAGTAGATCAGTGGTTGTCGAGGGCTAATGTTTATAAGCTTTTGCTTTGGGGTGATGAAATTATTCTAAAATTGATTTTAGTGACTGTTGCACAACTCTGTGAATATACTAAAAAAAACCGAATTACACAATCTAAATTGGTGAATTGTATGACACGTGAATTATATCTCAACAAAGTGGTTAAAATTTTTTAAAATTTAAAATATACAATTGCAAAAAATAACCCAGTAAATTAACACTGTGACTTAATAGTAATCGCTATAGTTTGAACATGTACCCTCAAAAGCATGCATTGGAGGAGAGGGCGGGGGCAGGATTGGCAGTAGTGGGAAACTTCCAGGGGAGGGAGGGGCACCTCATCAACAAGGGTACCTGCATAATGAACATTTGTATACCTAACCCTGAATTGTACCCCACATATTTAAAATTAAAAATTTTTTTAAAAGCATGCATTGAAAACTTTCTACCCAGTGCAACAGTGTGGGGATGTGGGAACTTAGGAGAGGGGATTAGGTCATGAGGATGGAGTGAATGGGTTAATAATGATATCTCGAGAGTGGGTTCATTATAAAAGAGGAAGTTTGCTCAGACCCCTCTCTCTCATACTCTCTTCCCCTTCTTCCCATTCTGTCATGGAATGGTGCATCAAGAAAGCCCTTGCCAGATGCTGGACTTTCCAGCTTCCAAAAATGTGAGCCAATAAATTTTTGTTCATTATAAATTACCGGTTTCAGGTATTCAGTTCCAACATAAAACATACTAAGACACTAATGTCTTGTAAATGAACCATCTAAAACATCTTGCACACACCAATGCCAAGGATTGCACAGTTGGGCAAACATTATATTAGGCCTGCCAGGGTTGGAGCTTTGCATGCGAAGTCCAAAGGAAGTACAGACTCAAGATGCAATACAATCAGTTTTTTAGGAAAATGGTTTTCTAAGGTTTTCTCAAAAGTCTAGGACATAATTTATCTCTCTAAGCCTCAGTTTCCTCATCTGTAAGAGTAAACTCTAATTCTCAAGGTTCTTTTTTGGGTTTTGTTGTTGCTGTTGTTTTTGTTTGTTTGTTTGTTTGTTTGAGTTGAGGTCTCACTCTGTCACCCAGGCTGGATTACAGTGGCACAATCACTGCTCACTGCAGCCTTAACCTCCTGGGTTAAAGTGATCCTTCCACCTCAGTCTCCTGAGTAGCTGGGACTACAGGGATGCACCACATCCCTGTAATTTGTGTGTGTGTGTGTGTAAAGACAAAGTTTTGCTATGTTGTCCGGGCTGGTCTCGAACTCCTAGGCTCAGCTTCCCAAGATTCTGGGATTACAGGTGTAAGTCACTGCACCCAACCTCAAGTTAATTTTCTACTATACAAGATCTCAGTTGTTAATTTCTTCCACCAATATTTATAGTAGAAGTCTGTATTGTGAGCCAGGCATTAGCCTAAACCAAAAATATACAAAGGTGAGTAATACAGAGGAGGTTCCTGTCCTTACAATGTTTATAGTCTAGAGAGAAAACCTTCTCTGCTAGATCTAATATATTATTAAACTTATAATATGATGAAAGAGTGCTAAGTGTTATAAAAAGTTAATCAGGTTAATGGGACAGATAGAAGATGAGAGATGAAGGAGGGAGGGAGGGCTGCTATTTAGTAGAAGATGGCTGGGGAAGTCCTCTCTGAGGAGGTTGAGTTTGAGGAGAACCCTAAATAGAACAAAGGAACAAGCCATAGCTAAGATCTGGGTGGCAGGAGCTAAGAGTTGAGGATCTGGTGTACTCAAGGATCAGGTCAGACAAGGGCAGAAGACGCAATGGGGAAGTGATGAGATGTGAGACTTGAAAAATGGGCATATGAGGACTGAGGGCCTTGGTCATAAGGTCTTGGATCTTACTGTGAGCGTGAAGGGAAGCCACTTGGAAGGTTCTGAGCAGGAAGGGACATATAATTTTAGATCACTCTGCCTACTGTGTGGATGGATTATAAGAGGTCAGACTAGAATAAAAGAGTCCAGGGAGAAGGTTTCTAGCAGTAAGACAGGTAAAAAAGAGAGGAGTTTGACCTATGGTGATAGCAAAGAAGATATCCAGGGAGGCAAAATAGAGTTGAGTTTTGAAGGCAGAGCTGATCCCAGCTTGCTGAGAGTTTGATGGAGTGTATGTGGGAAAAAAAAACCCCAAAGAAATAGATGTCAGATATAACTTTTTAGAGCAGGATCTAGCACTGATAAAGTACTAAAAAACATATTAACCACCATCCTATCACTAACACCATTACAAATATAATTATAACCACCATTGTAATTACAATATACAATTTATAACTATAACTTCTACTATCCCCACCAATATCTTCATTATAACTACCACCATCATTACCACCACCATACCCACTACCATCGATATCAGGGGAGACAACATAGTACTGAAGTCCTAGCCATATCAATTAGACAAGAGAAAGACATAAAAGACACCCAAATAGGAAAGGAGGAAATAAAATTATTTCTCTTTTTGCTGATGATATAATCCTATATATAGAAAATCCAAAAGATGTCACCAAAAAAAAAAAAAAAAGTTAGAACTAAACAGAATTCAATAAAGTTGCAGGATTAAAAAACAACTTAGAAAAATCAGTAGCATCTATAATAACATAAAAAACCCTTAGGAGGGTTAACCAAGGAAGGGAAAGATATGTCTACTGAAAGCTACAAAATATTGATGAAAGAAATAGAAGATGACACAAACAATTGGGAATATATCCCTTGTTCATGGATTGGAGATATTAATATTGTTAAATGTCCATACTATCCAAAGCGATCTACAGATTCAATGCGATCTCTACCAAAATTACAAAGTAATTCTTAACAGAAACAGAAAAAACAATCCTAAAATTTGAATGGAACCACAAAGCCACCTTGTACAAAAAAATAAACAAAACTGGAGGCTTTTTTTCAAATATATTACAGTACATTACAAAGCTATAGTAGTAAAAACAGCATGGTACTGGCATAAGAAGACACATCAACCAATGAAATAAGATAAAGAGCCCAGAAATAAACCTAGACATTTATAGTTTGTTGATTTTCAGTGCAGTTTCCAAGGGCACACAATGGGGAAAGGATAGACTTTTCAATGAATGGTGATGGGAAAACTGGATATCCACATGAAGAAGAATAAAAATATACCATTATCTCACCATGTAGACAAAAATAAACTCAAAATAGATCAAAGATCTAAATGTAAGACTTGAAAACTGTAAAACTACTAGAAGAAAACATAGAGGAAAAGCTCTATGACATTGATTGATCTGAATGGTGATTTCATAGAATGACCTCAAAAGCACAGACAACAAAAGAAAAATAGACAAATGAAATTGCATCAGAAAGCTTCTGCACAGCAAAAGAAATAATTAACAGAGTGAAGAGACAACCACAGATTGGGAGAAAATATCTGCCAAATCATACATCAGATAAGGGGTTAATATCCAATATATAAATACAAGAAACTCAAACTACTCCACAACAGGAAAACAACCCTATCAAAAAATGGGCAAAGGATCTGAAAAGACTAGTCTCAAAAGAAGACATACAAATGACCAACAGATATATGAAAAAATGCTCAACATCTCTATTCATCAGAGAACTGCAAATTAAAACAACAATAAGATATCACCTCACACCTATTAGATTAGCTATTATAAAAAAGATGAAAGATATCAAGTGTTAGCAAGTAGGTGGAAAAAAAGGAACCATTGCACACTGCTGATGGTATTGTAAATTAGTGTAGCCATTTTGGAAAACAGTATGGAGGTTCCCCCAAAAAGCTAAAAATAGAAATACCTTATGATCCAGCAATCTCACCTCTGGGTATATATTCAAAGGAATTGACATTGGAATGTCAAAGAGATTATCTGCACTCCTATGTATACTGCAGCATTATTCACAATAGCCAAGATATGGAAGCAAAGTGCCCACGAATGAACAAATGAATTTTAAATGTAGTATGTATATACACACACAACGAAATACTATTTAATCTTAAAGCAGCAGGAAAAATAGTCATTTACAACAACATGGATGAACCCAGAGGACATTATGCTAAATGAAAAAAGCTAAGCACAAAGAGGCAGATGCTGTATGATCTCACTTAAATGTGAAATCAAAAATTGAACTTACAGAAGTAGAAAGTAAAATGGTGGCTACCAGAAACTGGAGGCGCCAGGGGAGTGGTCAAGGAAAGGGAAGACAGCGGTCAAAGGATACAAAGGTTTCAGTCAGACAGCAGGAATAAGCTCTGGTATTTTATTGCACAGCATGGTGACTGTAGTTAATAATATGTAACACAATTTATTTCAAAATAGCTAAAAGGGAGAATTTTGTATGTACTCACCACAAAGAAATGATAAGTATTTGAGGCAATAAATATGCTAATTAGCCTGATTTGATCATTTCAAAGGTATCCATGTTTTGAATTATCTCATTGTGCCCCATAAGCATATACATATATTATTTGTAAACTAAGATAAAATAAAACTTAAAAACAGGGGAGAAGGAGCAGAGGAGAACCACATAAGGAGCAGGTAGGGGAAAGGAAGCCTGCAACCAAATGATGAGATGCTACGGAAGCTACAGAACCTAACTCATTTCTACCATCACTCTTTCCTGCAACCCATCCCCCCATATATTTACATAAGTTTCTGGTCATGTTTACGGTCTCTTCAAGGACCCCAGTCTTCACAGACCTTTGCCTGGTCACGTCCTAATAGACAACCTCTGTGAAGCGTGACCCTCGCTCCTCCAAACCCAAATAACTCTATGTATCTTCCAAAACTCCCGACGTGTGTATGGAGCATTCAAGTCTCAAATGAGTATTTCAGTGTCTACAAAATGTAAGCAATATGCCCAACACCAGCACTAACCTACAGCTGGTACATTCTATAATTGGAATCTCCTCCCAAATAAATTAATTGCATTTGCAAATTTCTAACCCCATAAGGAACCTTATGCCAAAAATACATCCAAGACTCTTGCTCCTTAATGCCATGCAGCTTTCTTTCAGCTGACTGTTGAGAGACTACCTCTCTAGGGTGAAGGACAAAAGTCTATCAGCATGATGATCAGTAAATGGATGGCCAGCAAGTTCAAGAAGAGAGAAGTATGCATAAGAAGGCTCCATATTCCTTGAGTTGAGCCTTCATGGTGAGATACAACTATCTACCATCCTAGCAAACCTAAAACATATATCAGACAGCATGTCAGCTTTTGGAAACCCATGGTTTAGCATTTCTTCTCCAAGCACTGCAATGTTATATAATATTATGGACCTCAGAATCCCAGTATAAATTCCTAGAACAGGATCCTAGAGCTAGAATGGACCTTAAAATAGAATCGAGTCCACCCTTCTATCCCCAAACAAAAAAGAATGTGTCTGCCTAGTGGTAGCATAGAATGAGAGCATCTTCCTTTGAACTTTATTTATATAATACTAACTTGTTCTTGCAAGATGCTCATGATCTTGTTTTCAAAGTGGAAGACAAGCGGCAGATGCTATTTCTCCAAGTCTCTGGTCAGGGCCATTTGCTTCCTTTCCTGTGTTGGCTGGTCAGTGCACTGTAATAATTTTGAGAAAGAGAGCAAATCTCTTCATCCAGGATCAAATCCATGCCAATATTTTGGGGACCTGTCTGAGCATGGGGAGGAAAGAGAAATGATGACTTTTATCCAGTGAACAAAACTCCTTATAATTAGGTTGGTGGTTTCTATGGTAACGAGGAGCTGACTCTTTTATTTGAAATAAAAAATAGCAACACTCCAGCTGTCCTTGCCGTCCGGACGCTCCAAAGCAAATGAGAGATTTGATTTCACATTTGCTATGACTGCTGAGGACTTTAAACCATGTATTTTACTTGTTGTCAAGTTTTGGCGAGATACAAAGTCCCATTCCTCTGAGAAAACAGGTGTGAAAAACAAAAGTAAAAAACAACCAAAACAAAAATAATTTCCCCTCCCTGCAACCAATATGCTGTTTGGTTGTTTGTTTTTTAAATCCTAATTATAAATTTTTTAAAAAATCAAGCCATTTCCTTGAAGAAAACTATTGGTGGTTCATCTTGAAAAACCACTGGAGATCTCCAAAATATATTTCCATATTTATAATAATAGCATCCACTATTATTGGGGGCTTTACGAGGTACTAAGTACTCTGCCAAGGGCTCTTCCTGCATTATTCCATAAAGTGCTCACAACAACCCTATGATAGGTCCTTTCATCATGTCCATTTTAGTGATGAGATTTAAAAGGTTCAGAAACTCGCTCATTGCCAATAGGAGCTAAAAGTCCATCCCAGTTCTAACTGATGGCAAAGCCTACACACTGTAGTGATTAGACCACATTATTCTCCATTATTGTCATTTATAGCCTAGACTAGAAAATATCATTTACTAGTAGAGACCATCTTAAACACGCCCCATAGAAGACGGTCAGACTTAGAGAATCCAGGCCAGGCATGGTGACTTACACCTGTAATCTCAGCACTTTGGGAGGCCAAAGAAGGAGGATTGCTTGAGTCCAGGAGTTTGAGACCAGCCTAGGCAAAACAGTGAAATCTCTTCTTTATTAAAAGTTAAAAAAATTAGCCAGGCCTGGTAGTGTTCCCCATAGTTGCAGCTACTTGGGAGGATGAGGTGGGAGGATCACTCGATCCCAGGAGGTTGAGACTGAGGTGAGCTGTGATTATGCTACTGCACTCCAGCCTGGGTGACAGTAAGATCCTCAACTCATTTAAAAACCAAAACCTGAGAGAATCCCTTGTGTTCTTTCTTGGAAGAGCCATTTTCTTTCTTTCTTTCCTCCATTCCATATGGTGGCAGGGTGCCAAGGGATATAGGAAATCATGATCTCTTCTCAGGAGGATCAGCCTTTAATCCACATATAATAGTCAGGAAGGCCAAAGGGGGTGTTGACAATTATTTCACTGGAGTGTGAAGCAGCATAATGGTGGTTGGCACTGCATGGGGAAGGAGGAAATAAAGAGAGGTATCTGACCAAGATCAAGACCAGTAAGGCCCATCCTAGAAGGTGACACTTGAGCCAAGTCTTAAAGGAAAAGTAGATGTTACCCAGGTTACAGAAAGATAAAGAGAGCCTTTGGGACAGATAAAAATGACAGTAGAGAATTTGATGTAAGAAATGGAATGGTGCCTTCAGGAAGTCTCGGCTGCAGGACATGGCTGAGGTGTGGCCAGAGGGCTCAGCAAGGCCATGACCTGAAGTGACTTGCATGTCTCAGTGGGCTGAGGGAAGTCAATGAGAGAGAAAAAGAGAGGGAATGAGAAATATTGGTGGAAAATATTTCTCCCCTTCATGGTCCTCTAGAAATTGGAATGTGTTTGAAATTATTTTTGGTTGTACATAGCTCTGAAGACTGAACTGCATGGACCATGGGATTATAAGCATTAACTTTGATTATCTGTTTATGTGACTGCCTCCACCAAGAAACAACAAATTCCTTTAATACGGGAATTTTATCTTATTCATCTAAATCCCATGTCTAATAAGGAACCTAGCATATAAGAAAACTTTCACAGGTGCTAAATGAATGAACATATATGGTCAACAAACACTTGTTTTTTAGAAACACAAATATAAATATTAATTACTACATAACAACTCTAACTATTAGCCAGCTGCAGTGCAGAGCACTTCACCTACATCATCTCATTTAATCATCACACCTGCTCTCTGTGGGAGGTACTATATTAGCCTTATTTTATAAATGAAGAAAGTGGGACCTGGGGGGGGTCTGAAAACTCACGCAAATCTATAGAGCTAGTCAATGGCAGAATCAGATTTGAAACTGCATTTCTGTCATCTCAAAGCTCATGATCTTAGGAGACTGTGGTGTAAAAACCAATTTGACTGATTATTGCAAGGGCAGACCCCTCATTAACAGTCCCGGTACACAGTAGATATGCAATGAAATTATATTGATTGAAACAATTATTAAAAAGCTGCTGTGTGCAATGTCCTGGGCTATGTACAAAAGTTCATATGGTGAGCTCTCTGCTTGTAAAGAAAGCCCCAACCTACTAATGATGGGAAACTCTTGGTACAATGGCTTTGGAGGTAGCGGAGGGCTGTGCTTCTGTAGCAAGATTCAGTCTCTTGTAGAAACAGAAAAATGAGTCCTTTGTAGGCTTTTAAAATGATCCCTTGATATATTCTGACAACTCAGCACCTTTTCTTCCTTTTAGTAATAAATTGACCTTGAATTAGTTGTGGGGTGCTATCTCCTTCCCCTCTCTCAACTTAAGCAGTCAGTTTTGGTGAGGCTGCTTTCATACTCTGATCTAGGAGGATCTGTGACCTAGATACAGTAAATCAGACATTTAATCTGCTTGGCCACAGTTCAGGAGGAAGTACAGAATCTCAAGAATTTTTTCCGAAGCTATCTGGAGAGCCAGGGTCTTCGGACCCCTAGAGGTACTGAGAAGAGGTTTAACAATAGCCAGTCATCTGACAGACAGGGTGGAGACAGCCAGAGAATGCAGCCCATGGAAAGAGCTGTGTCCTTGTGTTGGAGAGAGTTGTGTCCTAATAATGCTACTTGAGCCTTTTGAGGCAGCCTTGCCTGGATATTTTGATAACCTCAACTAACCTTTCTACTTCAACACCTTTGAGACTTGTCTTCTGCCACTTGCAACCCAGAGTCTGGACACATACTCCACTGTAAGGGAGAGATGAAGAAAAAGTACATGTGGTGGACCAAGAGAGGCTGAAGAAAATATGAAAGGAGGGAAATATATTCAGTTACTGCTGAAGGCCCTTTTTATTTGCGGCATTGAGGCACATTCTAAAATATGGCATTGAAGCCCCATTCAATGCCTCCAGATACAGCATTTACATAATAACTGCTTAAGTGCACTAGAGAGCCAGTCTCCTAGTGACCAGAAGGGGTTAATGTAGCTCCCAAGGAAGACAAATAGAAAATAAATTCATTCATTCAATAAATATTTATGGAGCACCTTGTATGTGCCAAGTTCTAAGACTGAACATTTGCTAAAAAATTTTTATCTCATCTACGTCAAAGGGGACTTCAGACATCTTTCAAGTTAAATAAACTTCACTGATCCATAAGATAATTAAGAGGAAAAAAGAACAAAGACACCCTTCCCCCCATCTCCTGCCTTCCATGCACTTAAAGGGAGAAGCTAAGAGTGACCAATGTCTATTTGGAAGTAAATTAGACCCTACAGTGTGTGGAAAGGAAGGAGAAAGGGAAACTAATTGGATTACTGAGGAATGCTTTCTGGAAAGAGCAAAGATATCCCCAAACCAGAGTAAAGCGAGAGCCTGAATACCCATGTCAAAATGGAGAGGAGAGGTGGAAGGGGGGTGATTAGAAATAGTACAGTTAATAAGCTTGGTCCAGAGAAGCTAAAGCAGATAGTCCAGGGAGCAGCCTCGAGAAATCTGCTTCTCCATCAGGGTCACCAGGTGACTCTTCTGTGAACTACAGTTTGAGAGCTGCAATGGTCTGAGTGCTGGTTCCCATATTCCCAATTCAAATGTTGAAACTTAATCCCAAATGTGATAGCACTAATAGCCCTCTAGGGAAGTGATTAAATTATGAGGGCTCTGCCCTCATGCATGAGATTAACAACTTTATAAAAGACATTGAAGGGAGCACTTCCATGTGAAGGTACAGCAAGAAGATGCTATGCATGAGGCAGAGAACAAGTTCTCCCAAGACCCTGAATGTGCTGGCATCTTGATCTTGGCCTTCCCAACCTCCAGAACTATAAGAAAAAATTTCTGTTGTTAATAAATTACTCAAAGGTGTTTTTGTTTTAGCATCCCCAAAAAACAAGGCAAGAGCCAAGATGCCAAAACCCAGGGCCCAGAGAACCATTCTGTATTCTGACTTTGAGGAAGAGGCAACAACGACCTGTGTTTGGCAAACATTGGCAGTTCTATCGATATACAGAGCCTAAGTGAGCACCTACACACTATCTAGAGTCCGATGAAATCATTTAAAAGCAGCTGATTTAAAAAACAGATGGGGCTGTTTATAAACCTATTGGCATACAAGTGAATGCTACTGTCTGAAGAATTCAAATGTCTGCAGAGGTGGCAGAAACATCAATCTACCTGTTGGCTTTGAGTCTTAAGCTCCAAAAATTTTCTTTCTTTCTTTCTTTCTTTTTTTTTTTGACAAATTTTACTTGTTCCTGCAAAAGTTACACACAAAATAAAACACACCAATCTCTTGCCTCACAAATGGAGCATCTGAACAGCAATATTTTATAGCAGTGCTGTCCAACAGAATATAATGCAAGCTATGTAGGTAATTTTAAATTTCTACTAACTACATTGAAAGTAAAAACTAGTAAAATTAATTTTGACAATATATTTTAAGCTAGTAGATCCAAACATCACTGCAATATGAACTAGTAAGAAAAATTGTTAATGACATAGTTGACATTCTCTTTATCATGTTAAATCTTCTAACTTCAGTATGACTTGGCATGTAGAGAGCATACCTCAATTTGATCAAGAGCTAGACGATGCAGGTCTATAGAACAAGGTGATAAAATTTAAAGTCAAGACCTAAATTTCCTAACAAGAATTCCAAGATGAATATATTTGAGGAAAAAGCAAGTGAAGGCAGAGAAGCTATGTTGCAATATGACCTAAGAAACAGCCAGTGCTCACACAGATATTTTCTATATTACATTTTTTTAAAAAGAGCTATAAAATCCATCATTACAAGTGGAAAGAAACTGGACTAACACCCATCTACCCTTTTGCAATGGATTAACAGAATCAAGGACTTCCATATGCTTTCCTCGTTTCTTATATTTCAGGTTCAACTTGAACTTGATACATTATCTCCTGGGCAAAAATCAAGACAACACATTTCCTCCATGGAAAACTTCAAGATGCTGAACAGATGAAACAGAACATCAACCTCCATGGAACAGGGTTAAAAAAAATCAGTCCTTCAAAGACAGCCTAGATTAGAAGAGATTCAGAGCCAGACACACCAGGGTAGAATCCTGTGTCTGCCTTTCCTGCCTGGCTGTTTTTTTAAGGCAAATAATTTCTTAGTGGCTCCATTTCTCATTTCTAGAACAAGAATAATCACTGTATCTGCTTCAGGCAGATTTCATGAGTTAGCACTTACAAATGTTTCCCACAGTGCCTGGCACAGGAGCTCAATATGGGATAAATGGCATTATCAACATTGTAATAATTTTATTAAAAACACTCTTGGAGAACTTATTACTAGGCCTAGGACCAGGGGAAAGCAAGTGATACTTTCACCTTGGATGTAAAATTTAAGAAAAAATTTGGAACACCAAAAAGATGTAGGGATGGAGAAAAACAATATTTTTATGCACTATTTTTCAAGATCAAAATTAATGCAAAAAGGTAGACAATGAACAAAACATCAACTATTTTAAATACATCAGGTTTAGCAAGACTGATTTTTTTTTTCTTTTGTCTCAAGCTACAGTGTGGTGCTACACTGTTAACGTCCTGTCTTTAAATATTAATTTAATAAATTAAATAAATTGATTTAATTTATTTAAACTTTTGATATTTTCTTCCTCTGTCAGGAGGGTGGGGAGTGGTCCCCAGCCCCAGGTCCCTGCAGTCATGGGAAACTGGGCAGCTTTTGGTCACCCAACCACTCGTGTCACCCTGAAGCGTGACAGAGGAGACCAGAGCCCCAGGACAAGAGTCTATGGAATTGAATTGAAGGCCCAGCTGGAAGGCAAACAATGAGTGTTGTGTATTTCATATGATAAGAACAGTCCTGAAGGCACACCCATCCATCAACCCCCAGGAAGAGTGTGAGGCACCAGACAAAGATTGGAGTGAACAGCTAACCCCTCCTCGTCATTTTGAATTTCATTTTCTCCCCTTCTTCCCATGAGGCCTCCTCACACAATAGACCCCTCTGAAGGGACCTGCCTCCCCTTTGCCTTTCCTTAGTTAACAACAGCAGAGATCAGATGCTGCAGAAACTGAATCTCCTCCAGACAAAGATGATTTAAATGGCAAATAAATACAGTATGTGGGAGTAATCAAAATCAGCGAGATGCAAGCCTCACTTCAGGCTCAGATTATTTTAAAGCATGAGCAGAATTGTCAATGAACTGTAAAAGAAAGAAGGGTGGATAAAGCAAAACCCAAAATTCACCACCAGCCTGGCACTGTTGAGATGGAAAGATATTTTAGATTCTTTCTAACCAGAACGGAATCGTTGACCGTCAGCAAGGCGGCGGCCTTGCCTCCATGGCCTTCTATGCAGTCTTAAGTTTCAGCAGCATAACTGTGCTACATTCATGCTTTCGAGGTCAAGTGTTGTCAAAGAGCTGCTCAAAACATAACCTCGATGAGGAAAAAATGTATTCTTCTTTCCACAGGTCTGTTGCTTTTACAGCTCATTTCAGAAGACCCAACTGCATTTTCCCTTGGTGTTAGGGAAATGTCTGCCTTCTACTGACTCCACATCTGACATAACCAGAGAAAAGAAAGAAAAAGAAAAACCCATGCAACACCCAGGGATGATTTTCTGCGATACGGCTGCTTTACTCTGTTGGATGCCTCATTTGGTCGATGGGATTCTGGGAGGTGTGATCTTTTCTTCTTTGGCAATACAAACTGCCCTCAGTCTAGTTGCCTTCTCTCTAGTTGTCTCTTGGTTGGGCTCAAGCGTCACCAGGAGCACTAAATCAGAATAGATCACAGTTTTGGAGGACTCCACCTCAGAATCTATGTAAGTTTACCCCCTTCTATTAGACACTTTCAGTTGAGTCAGTACCAACATATACCTGTCAGGATTTGATCATCTCAATCATCTTTTTAAAAATGTTATTTCCAACTTCCCAAGCATAAACAAAAACAATTGATTTCAAAAGTTTAGATTATTAAACTCTTAGGTAATAAAGGAAAATTCAAATTTCCTCTTCTATGAAGCCATGAATAAATAATGACAACAGATTTTTAGAACACTTTACAAAATGCCTTCATACCATGTTAACATCCACAATAAACTATGGTTTTATTCTCATTTAACTATTATTGTTTAACAATAACACCTTTCTATAACATACTATAACAGATACACACATTCTAACATATTGAGGGAAACCTTTGGCAGAGAGAAGTAACATTTTACCCTGAGTCATGGAGCATCAGTAGTAAAACTACATAAAGCACCTGGAATGTTTTCCTTCTAGTCTCACATTCTACACTTTCATTCATGCCTCTCAAAGCATTAATAAACAGTCCCTACCTCCCAAAAAGAGAGAGAGAAAAGAAGAGAAAAAGGATTCTATGGTCGAAAAAGTTCGGAAAATATACACTAGATCCCCTTCTAGAAAATATGTAACACATATTAATATATCAAAAGCTGTGTGTCCTGCAATACAAAATAAAACAAACTGATACATGTTGCCCTTTCTTTCACCTTGTATAAATGGTATTTCCCAAATAGTGTAAGTCTACCTTATGGTATTCTCCACTTTCACATCCATGACATCTCTGTCACATCTTGATTAGAATTTTCCCATGGAGATGGTCTCAAATAGGCACCTAAGGATAATTTACCCAAAAAGAAAAGTATATGTAACAACTCCCCCCTTTCTAATCTAATGTTTACTTCTTTTAACTCTGAGTTTCTAACTCTCTAAGCCTCTGTGTCCTCTATAGGAAAATAAGGGTAATAAATTTCATCGCCCTCAAGTTATGAGGATTAAATGGAACAAACCAATGAAATCACTTAGCATGTTACAGGACAGGCAGTCAGAACTCAATACGTGCCATTTCTACCACTGTCACAAAAACTACTACTATGATCTTTATGCATTTCTACCATGGTTCATCCTAACAACAAAAAAGCATATGCTAGGCTCTTTTCACTTTGTGCTTAGAGCTGTCCTCAGATATTCATCAGGTATAGGATTGGTCCGTCTTTCTCTGTCTTCTTACCTTCCCTAACCTCTGACTCTGCCCTTCCCTTTCCATCCTGAGTCACACCTCCTTTCCCATCCAACACCATTTCTTGTGTACATATCCTCCAGCACCCTCCACTTTCGACTTTCCCTCTGGTCCTCAGAAAGCTTCAGTAGGGACTTTGGGGATAGAAACCAAGAAATGGTTCATAACAACAACAGACCAGGAGAAGAAGACACAGAAAGGGTCTCTCCTAGTTTCAGAAGAGGTACAAACTGAGCTATATCACATATCAAAAGGAGTTCTCTCTATTTTGTTCAGTGACACATTCCTTTTACTGAGGCTTTGATTTGTAACTAAATAAGTATCTGTTTAAAAATTATTCCTGGGCAGAATTTTAAAAATATAAGTCAACAAAGATCTGACTGAACGAAAATTACCAAATCCTACAGGTACACATTTCTTTTCTACAAGGCAGTTGACAGATGAGACTCTTACTCCTAAAGCCATTAACAAAGCTGACTTAATGACTTACAACTCAACAAATGTTTGCTAAACAGTCCATTTTGTAGTTCCATCATCGCAGGCACATTTTTCTTTCAAATGTTAATCCACATTTAGGGGTTATGATTGGGATAAATACCCCTTTTCATGTTCTCTTTGGGCTGTTGATGACTATCAAATAGATTCAAAGGCACTCATTTCCATCATGCTGCACTAAAAAAGCCATCTTAAAATAAATCAGTGAAGAGGAATCAGAAACATTTGCGGATTTGCAGCATCCTTTGCACACATATACAAGGTACTGGGTGAAAACATTCCCACCAAGCTGGAGGTAAGAAGGACAGATACCAAAGCAATTATAATATTAGACACACAAAAGTCAAACAGACATTTGATGCTGCCAAGATTCTCTAGACCAAAGTTATGTTACCAAAAAAAAAATCTTAAAAGGTAGCAATTTGTAAAACAAGAATGCCAATCAACTTCAATAATTTCTGTGTATGCATGTATGTGACCACAAAATGCTACATTGGACAAATGTTAGGGGTTTGTCTTGAAGCCACAGAAACAAAAACACTAAACAGCAGGATTGGGAGTAGATTCCCAGAGAGCCAGCTGCATGTAAGTGATCTGTCCCAAGGAGGGTGGAACCACCTTTAAAAAGATACCATGTGAGCTTGTATAAAAAGAGAAAGAGCAGAACTGGTGCCTGATGGGAGAGAAACCACTTTGTTTTGGCTTAAAACTTGTTACATTTTCATTAGATGTGTTTATGTTTGTCCTGGGGTATATGGACACATTCTTTTCAAATGCAGTTCCATCTAGCCTGTGTGCCACCAACACTGCTTTAATGAGGACACCTCGCTGACACAGGGAAATGGCAAGCCACCTGGTGGGAGAGGGTGAACAGGGCTTAGAATTTAACGACCTGGGCAGTCCTCTCATGCCTGAAAAAGGAAGGTCGCAAGGACTAACCTGCAGAGCTGAATTCTGGTGGTAAGCACAAATAGCCATGTCTGTGGTTAAAATATTGAAATACTTGCTGGCAAATAGCCACTTTGCCAGCACCATCCCCAAGGCATCCCCACCAGCACCAAAGGGTTAACTCATGGCTCAAGAAGGGGTCTCCAAGACCCATTTCCAGTGCTATGACCAGTACTGGTTGTCAATTCTGGGCATCTGTGCCATAATATTTATTAAATATCTTGACTATCAAAATGTTTTGAATATTTACCTGATTATGAAATGACTACAAGTCTCCTTTTCATTTCCCATCTTAATCCAAGGATCAAGAAGAGGATAGACCCATCACCCAGGATCTTACGGAGGTAAATGTTGCTTTACAAGATCCCAGACAAATGAGATAAAGGTCTGTTCCTTCTAGGGTGGAATGCTGGAGTCTTGCTCCCGCCGGGTCTGGGGTTTCCTTCATAGGTGGGCCTCCAAGGCTGGCTCTCAACAGTGGAATTAGGCAAATGGGGGTTCCCTGGCCAGGTTTCCACTTCCCAGTGCTCTGAAGCAGAAGTGCTTATACACCCTGGTAGGCCTGCAGATGTGAGCTCCTGAGGGACAGAAACTACATCGTATTCTCCACCATGCCCCTAGCACCTCAGTTGGTCCCTGTCACAGTGCAAATGCTATGCTAGATAAAGTAGTTCAGGGCTGTTCCCTGTCAGTCTTGAAAGGCAAGGGTTTGATTGAGTGGCAAGCTAAATGTTCAAGAATTATTCTTTTTAAGTTGGGCTTGTACTTTACATTTTACTCCACAATCTATTTATAAAACGTTCGATATTCCTGTTTGGCTAATCACATGGTGGTTCTCCACTGAGGACATTAATGCATACATTCCCACTACCACCTTCCCACCGGGAACATCTGAAAATTTGGGGGGCCATTTTTTGGTGAGTGAAGGACAAGGATATCATATGTGTGATTCAGTCCTATATTACAGAGAATTGATCCAACTCAACATGCCCATAGCTTCCATGTTGAGAAACACAGATCGTCTAATAAACATAATTTTTGTCTAGAAAATTAATATTTTAATGGAAAATGCCTCCAGTCCCCACATTCTCTTTTAACTATTTCTGGACATTTGGGCCATTTGGTCACAGTCCAGGTGTTGCCAGACTCTGTATTTTTCACAGGCATTGATAAGTCACCTCCTAATCATTCATCTTGCAAATCTGGGCCTGTGAGGCTGGCAGTCAGGAGTAATAATTAAAATATTTAGTCACAAGCACCAAGCAATCACAACAAAGTTCTATGTAAAATAATAGCTAGACATCCCTTTTGCACACTGGGTATCAGCTCTGGTTGTGGCCAATAGTGGGTAATAGGCAAGACATGAAATGTGGAGCTACTTGACAATGGTAGGCGGGGGATCAGGGAACACAGATGCTCACAGGAGATATCCATAAGGCTTTCAGATGGCATATTATGGTAACCAACTTACTGTCCTACAGGAACACCACCCGGCTGAGCAGTGAAGTTGCTGAGCCACATACTAATGCTGAGTTACTTGGAACTTTTGGGTCTAAACTGATTTATCAAAAGGGCCTCCGGTAGGGTGAGAAGGGTCCCTTTTACTTGGATGTCAGAAGAAATCAAAATCGAATGATGATGGTCACCATTGTGCATTAAGAACACAAACCTAACCCTTGTCATCTATTACCTTAGTCTTTCCCCAAACCTTCCAAAGTAGGAATTATTTTCCCATTTCACAGATGAGAAAATCAAGACCCATATAGCAAAATATCTTTCCTGATGCCACAATATAAATAGGCAGCAGTGTCTGAAATTGGAGCTCAGACATGTTCAAATCCACAGTCCATGATCTTTTATGAATGGTGAAAACAAATGGCAGAAACAGAGAAAGAACTAAGAGATGACGACTGAGAATATATTCTGTAATGCATTCTATCTGTTTGGAATATAGGAGTAAAATTTAAAAGAGTGCAAGAAATAAAATAAGACTAAGACTTTCTCCTCTATACTCACACCCAAGTGAAATTCACTTTTTTTTTCCCCCAAGGCCAAAGGAAGGTTTACTTTCTTCACCACCTCTTCCAGATCCACAAACCCAGACAAATCTGTAACTTCTTAGAATTCCTTGAAGACACAAAGTCTGTGTCTCATAAACTAGATTCTGTCAAAAGCTCACCCACTCTTCAAATGCCACCCACTTCTCAGAGCCCTTCCTTAGATCTCCTCTTCTCTGCCCACTCTGTGCTGTTTTATGACCTTCTCAGCCCTTCCCAGCTGCAGCCGTACCCTCAGGGTGGTTGTGTCCTTGCCTTCACTCCCACTGGGACTATGTCTTTCTCGTGGTGGTGTTTCCACTTAAATGTTTGCATGTGGATTCTCTTTTGGAGAATTTATGTCTATAAGTATAATTTATATTATTAAATAACCTATCAGTATCATCAACAACATCACTACCACCACCACTAACTTATATTAGCTGTATATAGTGCACCAGGCACCATACTATGTCCTTTCAGTCTAATTGGATAATACTCATCCCAACCCCATGAAGCAGGAACTATTATTATTGTCTTTTACACAGGTGAAAACTGAGGCTTCAAAAGATTACATAGCTTGTCTGATATCACATATGTCTCTTTCTCTTTTTTCAGTCTTCGGGGTGCATATGTCCATAGAGGGCAAACAAGCAACTTGTGAATACTTAATGGTACATCTTTCATTTATTCGTTTTTTTCATTCGTTAATTCATTCATTCACTCTTAAGTTCCAACTACATGCCAGACAGCTCATAAACAAAAAAAGAGTAAGTCCTCCTTGCTACCCTTGAAGGAATGATAATTAAGTGGGAGATGCTTCCTTCCCTCGAGCGAGCATTCAGTGAAAAGTGCAATGGTATTAGAGGCTCAGATTCCTAAATGCCTCAGGAAAAAGTCAACTTGAAAAAGGTAGATCCAGGTGATTATGAGTGTCTGCTCTGTCAAAGTCCCTGGCGATGGAGCCTTTCTATAAAATACTCAGGACAAGGGTGACTTGCCCTTCAGTACCAGCCCTGTGTTCTCAGCAACAGAGCATGCAGGAATTCCACATCACCCCCAACTAACCACAGTCACCTCCAAGAGCAAGTTTCATAGTGATCTGAAGGCCTGGGCTCTCACTCTTCTGAGCAGTGATATGCAGAATCCTGCAGAGAAACAAAATCCCTTTCCTTAATTTTACAGATGATTGTTTATGGCACTTACAAGCAGCTTCAAATGAGTACACAAGTTTTATTTCCCTGCAGACTTAAACGACGTCCCTGCCATGAGCTGAAAATCTGGTTGGCATTTCTGAAGGCATGTCAATTTGTAGCAACATTCCCTTTAAAAGCATACACATATTTGGAAAATAAAAATTTTTAAAGACCAAAAAAAAAAAAAAAATCTAACATCTTCTCCATGGAAAAATCGATCACCAGAAAATAGAGCTTCATCCAAGCCTGGTTGTCTTGGTTATCTGTGGCAACCTCCATAGCATTTATTTCCCACGTGTCTACAGGATTCAGCCCGCCTAGGCTGGGCTCCCTCATGCATCTGGGGGTTGGCTGGTTCACTTTGCTCCACTGTACCTCTCATCCTTTTCCTGGACTGTAAGGCTAACCAGGCGTATCTTTCTCATGATGATGGCGGAGTGGAAGAGTGAGAACGGAAACATGTCTACATTTTGTCAAGCCTCTGTTTTACATCAGGTTTGCTGACTCCCCTCTGGCGAAAGCAGTCTCATGGCTAAGCTCAAAGTCAGTGAGGGAACAATACAAACAGCACGGACAAGAGGAACAGGGAAGAATAGGGCCACTGATGTAATCAAACCCCACACTGGTCTAGGTCACATCGAGAGACAGTCATCATATTTTCTGAACCCTACATCAGGCTTGACTAGGATTTTTATTCCTTTCTGAGTGAGAAACACACCCTGGGAAGAGTGGTCTAGGTGGCAAAAGATGGAGATGTCTGAAATGTTTTCATGGTGTTTTTCAGGTAATACATGACTCACCTGCATATCTGCAGGTTCAAGATCCATGTTTCAATAACCAAGAATCAAAGATATTTGGAAAAAAACAAATTTAAAACAACAACAATAAAAATAAAATAGAGTAAGTTATATGCAAATAGTATGTTGTTTTCTATCAGAGGCTTGAGTTTCCTCTGATTTTGGTATCCACAAGGGTCCTCAAAATGAGGGAAAACTGTATTGATAAACTGGGACTGTACTGGAAACTAAGAGGGGCATCATCAACAAATGGTAATACCAAAAGAAATACCCAAAACCCTTCTAAACAAAGGCTGAATGTTCCTGCAAAGCTAGAACAGAATTTATTTACTGCCTCTGCTTAACAATAGAAATAGCAACAATAATTACACACATTTATTTAACAGTTACTATGTCTAAAGCACAGTGCTATGTACTTTCTATGCCTAATTTTTAAAATAAAGCTATCCAAGATATATAATGATGATGCAAATTGTACCATGAGAAAACTGAGGCCAGTGGTTAAACAACTGGGCCAAGAGCAAGGACTTTAATCCAGGTATGTCTGGTTCTATGCTTCCTACTGCTATGCTATACCATCCCTCTCTTTATTTGCATAAGCCTCAATGGGTTTGTCATACTGCCCTCTTTATTTATAGATAACTTCAGAGCTTCTGAATCTTCTTCAGTCACTGACAGAAAGTCTATTCTGTCTAAAAACGCCTACATTTTACCCAATGCCTGACTAGTCTAATTTAGTGGTTTTTCCATTTGTACATTAACTAAGACAGTTTCTAGGGAGAAGTTGGGGCAAGACTCAGAACACAAGGTCTGATTGGCTACTGCCAACCTATGAATATAGATCATGGAGGAAGAAAATCAATAAAGCTCCAAGGAACAAAAGGAAGGGAAAAAAAAACTCCTAGAAACTAGCACTTGGCATTAGACACTTTCAGTTCCTTTTCTGTAAAATTATTCATTGATTATATTCAAAATATCAAACAATATAAATTGATACATAAATATATGCCAAGATGTTAACATGCATTCTCTTTTATTCTCTACATAACATATAGGCATACCTTAAAGTGAGCTGTTGCCAAAAATTGCTCTGTGATATAAGTTGTACCACACATTGTATATCGAATTGTTCTGAAAATTTCCAAGTCATTTGTTGAATTTTAGATTTGTTGGTACAAGTTTGATGCAGTTATCACTAGTAAGGGATGTCCCTCTCTGAACCATAGCTGGCATAGGAAACAATGTTCAGTTCTTTCAAGGGCGTTCCATCAATTGTCATTAGAACTTGAACCCTGGCACCTTGTGGCACCTAGAACAAGGCTAGATGTCACTGGTGCATCTTCACCAGTAACTGAAGGTCAGCTCTTTCCACATAACCTGGATGCAAAGACCCAACCTTGGCCTCTAGTGACAATGCCACCATCACCATGCTCTGTCTTGCCTCCTTCTCTGAAGCTCCAGCCAGTGCCAGGTACTCTGGAACAGTGGGAAGGTGCCACATTAGTCTCACCTCGGTCCACTCAGCTGTCTCTAGGAACTAATGACTTCTCTGCTGACTGGTCTGCTACCCATGTCAATCAACAGTGACTAAATTTCAACCCTGAGAAATACTTGTTTTTGTACCCTCTACAAAGCTCGTATTATTTAAATGAACTAATACATGAGAAGAAGTCTTCCAAAACAGCAAATGACACTTAAGAAATGCTTTTAAATTACTGACCGTGCACTTAATAAAGCAAGAATATCTGAAACATTAGTCCTTTATTCTTGTCTTCCCTTCTGTTCACTAATTCAGGAAAACAACCTACAAAGCACATAAAAGAAACCAAAAGGGCTGAGTTTGTCAGCACACTGCTGTGCTAGGCAGAGTTCAAGTCATTAACAGGATGGGGTAATAACAGTCCTTCAGGGCTAACATGCATCACCTAATAAGAGCAGAACCCCCAGCATGGAAGTCTGTGTGGAAAGTGAGAATAGTTTCACTGGAGGTATACAGTCCCAAGACTTCCATCCCCTCTGATGCTGTCCCAGGATAGATGAAGATCTCCATAGTGCAACAGTCAGATCACACCAGGACATGGCCTCTGAAGTTTATGTGAGGAATCAGACAGATGGTAGAGAGGAATGGCAAGGGCACTCAAGGTTCTCTAGAGAAACAGAACCAAGAAGAGATAGAGGCATAGAGAGATTGAGATTGAGATAGAAATAGAGATAGAGAGAGATTACAAGCCATCAGCTCCCACAATTATGAAAGCTGGTAAATATAAAACCCTCAGGGTGGGCTGGTGGTAAATGAGCCCCAGGGAGAGCTGATGTTCCAGTTCAAAGACCATCAGGCAGGAATAACAGTTCAGATGAAGTTCAAAGGCAGTCAGCTGCAGAATTCTCTCTTACCAGGGAGAGGGTCAATCTCTTTGTTTTATTCAGGCTTTCAATTGATAGGATGAGGCCCACCCACATGATGAAGGGTAATCTGCCTTACTCAAGTCCACTGATTTAAATGTTTATCTCGGCCAGCTCGGTGGCTCAGCCTGTAATCCCGTGCTTTGGGAGGTTGGAGGTTGAGGTGAGTGGATTGCCTGAGCCCGTGGGTTCAAGACCTGCCTGGGCAACTTGGCGAGACCTCATCTCTACAATAAAAATCAAAAAATTAGCCGGGTGTGGTAGCGCATGCCTGTAGTTCCAGCTACTTGGAAGGCTGAGGCGGAAGGATCACCGGAGCCCAGCAGGTCGAGGCTGCAGTGGCCGGGAGCGGCCACAGCACTCCAGTCTGGGCGACAGAGTGAGACTCCAACTCAAAAAAAAAAATTAAAAAAAAAAAAAGTTTATCTCATCCAAAAACACACCCTCACAGAAACATCCAGAACAATTTATGACCAAATACCTGGGTACCTCGTGACTCAGCCAAGTTGACACAAAAAATTAACCATCACAATCAGGCATAGCTGAATGGCCATTGAATCTGGATTAGCATAGACGTTTCCAAGTTCTGTGGGTCAAGAGAAGTCCAGAAGACTTAAGAATTCTGAAGATTTTACATAGATGGATTTTTCTAGCACACAGAAATCTCCACTAAAAGGGGCAGGGGGTTGTGAGAAACAGAGACAAACCACAGGGGGAAAACATTAACAGATAATGAATCATCATCTCAGCTTAGCAGCTCCTGCTGCTTCCTCTCACAAAATAGCATTTTTGCCAGGCAAGGTTATCTGGGAGGGAGGATTCACTTGTAAAAAGAAATGCTGGAACCAGGACTTCTCACTGTGTGTAACTGTGTGTGTGTGTGTGTGTGTGTGTGTGTGTGTGTGTGTGTGTGTGTGTTAAACCTTGCAAGTAGAATATTTAACTAAGGACACATGTTCCCCTTCTCTAATTCCTTAGCCAGTTCCTCCTCCTCCATAAATCCTCTGAACATTGCAGAGCCTCAGGCTTTGAGCAGGCCCTCTGTCCTAGCTATACTCTCTCCTTAAATGATCTCATTCACAGATTTACATACCATCAATATGCAGATGATTTCTGAATTTATTTTTCCCAACCCAGACCTTCCCTACCAAAGAGCAATTTCATATGGTATAGCTTAATATAGCAGCCAATAAAAAGCCTTTCACTCGTATCATAAGCTTTTTTCTCTCTCTTTAAAATGATTCCTCTGGTCACATGATTTGTAAACCCCCAAAACCGTCAAATAATCACCCACCACCATGTTAGAACCTCTGTGGACCAGTTCAGATGAGATCAAGGTACACCCACTGGTACTTCAGAGCCACTTAGTGGGGCTTTCTCTCTCCTGCTTCTGCAAAGTCGCACCCACCATCCAGAGCTAGGCTATGAATGTCTGAAGGAATACAAAAAGATTAGAATCAGGTTCAGAATAAACCTTCTGACAGTTGGTTCATACCTCAGGAAAAAAAAAAAAAACAACTTCCATCTAGCAAGACTGGCCACCAAAAGTTCAATTTGTTTCCTTTTGAAAAATTTGTTTAGGGGAAGGAACAAGTCAGGTTGCTTTGGTAAGTTTTATTGGAGAAAAACAAAATGAGATTAATCTCTTTGGTAGAATTCAGTACATTCACAATTCGCCTCTGCATCTCGTGGAAGAGCAGAAGCATGTGCTAAGTGGCCAAGCTTTCAGAAACACTAACGCAGTTCCCGTTTTAACATGCCTAGGGAACTGAAGCAGGTTAGTGCTAAAATTGGACAAGGCTCAGCATCTTAACATTTAAGGATGTTAAACTGAGCCAATGCTGGGTTTCTGACATGCCATAGGCTCAGCGCAAGGGATTTTAAACCAATGACAAAAGCATAGCCCTGGTCCCTTGTCAATAACATCAACACCTCCACCCCCAGACAATTCCACTGTCATGATAACTCTGGCTTCAGTGCTTTTAATTTTGATTTTTGTCTTGAACCTAGATAAAATAGACATCTTGGAAGCTATTTAATTTTAATGTCTTTGTTTTACAGATTAGCAAGGTAAGGGCCAGAGGAGTCTAGTGACTTGCTCACGGTCACGCAGCAAGTTTCTCAATCTCAGCATCTCCATCTCCCCCACCTATAAATGAGAACAACAAGCACATCTACCTTATGGGGTTTTCTGTGACTATTACATTAAATACCGTATAAGACAGACTCAGCAGAGTGCCTGACACAAGAAAGAAAAACAGATGTTTGACATTAAAAATCCTCTCTGGGCTTATCCTTTGAGCAGGGGACTGTTTAGATGGTCTGAAAAATCAGCAAGTCTGACTGCATTGTGTTCAAATGTCCCTACCACTTACTTTGTCTGTTTGGTAAAACTACAACAACAACAACAAAACTAATCTAAAGTTAACCCACTTCTGTCTTTGAACTTCACAAATGAGACCCACCAGTGGGGAAACAAGGGGAAAAGGGAACGCTCCCTTTCAAGAACACAATGGCCCTTCTCACAGACACAAAAGATGGCCTCTAGGAGAGCAAGGCTCGCCTTTATGAAGCCAGTCTAATTAAAGAAACTTTTCTATTGGTTCTTCAATTAAATACACATCTCCACTAGGGAAGCCTTGATATACATGAGAGACTGCCCTCTGCTGTGGATTTTCATTAGTGCAGTAAGTATTGTCCTTTTGGAGACACAGGCCCAGGAATCTTGAAGTGCCTTTACAAGTGTCTTCGAGGACACTGGCTTGTTCTTCAAACTCTGTCCCCAACAAAATAGAGAAGAGTAACCTTATAGGGTTCTCAACTAAATGAAGCATTCTAGGGGAGCAGCTGAGATTGAGAGGATGTTGCTACACATTGAAATACACATCCCTGATAACTCTACCTTGAGGCCAATTAAGAGCTCACAAGCAGAATAAAGGCTAGTTAACTTCTGAAGTATCCCTAAGTTTCAGGTAGATAGCAAATTATTACAAGATAAGTAAAAGTGGTGGGTAAAAGGAATCAGTAATAGGCATATAAAAAGAAGTCTTCTTCTTTTTCCATAATTAAAAGGGTTTAGAAAACTCTCAAAGATAACTGGGATGGTCTAATGTTGCTCATGGTACCGTGACTGGGAGAAGGATTTCAGACTTACATAAGAAAGAATGATCCAGGGTCACAGCTGCCCAGTGATTCCTTAAAGATGGAGAAAATAATCTCAAGATTCCAGCTTCAGAAGAGGAACTGGTCTATATCAGTGGTTCTCAGAGTTTGAGATTTCACAGATCAAAAAGTCCAAAATAATTTTGGGTAGCTATATAGGGTTTAAGGATATTTATAAAAACTATTATTTAATATTGCTATGATTTTTTAGAAGAAGGAACTGTTTAAAACAAATTTAAAAATCAAAGACAAACATCATTATTCTTTAAACTGAAGGAATTTAGTTGAATGCACTTCATAAAACTTAGTCTTTATATTTTGATGTCAACCAGTGAAAATATTAGCATAGAGCAATACTTACTTGTTTACCCCTTAATTTTTTTTTTTATTTGTTTTATTTATTTATTTTTTGAGTTGGAGTCTCACTCTGTCACCCAGGCTGGAGTGCAGTGGCACACTCACGGCCACCCCAGTGTCGACCTGCTGGGCTCCGGCCATTGTTCCACATCAGCCTTCCAAGTAGCTGGAACTACAGGCACATGCTACCACGCCCGGCTAATTTTTTATTTATTGTAGAGTTTTTTTCATCTAATCAAGTAGCCTGTGCTGGTCTTGAGTCCATGGGCTCAGGTAATACACTCACCTCGGGCTCCCAAAGTGCTGAGATTATAGGCTGAGCCACTGAGCTCGGCCAGCATTGTTTTTTATTATAGGAATATTTTTATCCTTTTTTTGCATTCTTTCTTGTGTTTTAATTTTTTTATTTTGAAGATGAGGGGTACAATTCAGAGTTAGGTACATAAGTGGTCATTGCATAGATGAAGTTTGGGCCTCCCAAACTTGGTTCTAAGTTTGCCTGGTTTGGGATCAAGTATCCTTGTTAGTGTTATGTGTCATCCCACCCTCCCCTGACAGTGGCCCGCTACGGTTAATACCTTTCATTGCTTACTCATTAGCTTTGGAGAAACATTTTTTATAATTAAAAAAAGTTGATAAAGCTATTTTCACTTTGGGAAAAAAAGAAAAGATCTCATTCAATATAAGCATTTGAAAATTTTTGAGTATCTGGAATCAGCAGAGCAGAAGGTTTTGAGAAGGAGGCAGGAACAGTACTTGCTGTCTTGAGAAAAGAGGGCTCCACCCAGGGCAACACTCTTCTACAGACTATCTAAATTTGAGCCTTGTCCTTGGACTTGAGAGACCCTTATAAACTGAAAGCCAAATTAAGTGTGCATTGCATTTTCTTGAAAAGCAGGTTTCAGAACTTGCATCATGTTCACAAAAGGGCCCATAAACTAAAAAATGTAAAGCCACTGATATGAAAGGACTAATTTCCAAATACATGCTGTTGGACCCTGTTGTAGAATGAAATATCAACCCCAGCTTTTTATCTCTCCCTTCATCCACACCTCTCCTCATCACAATTATTACTCATGGAATATACTCTCTACTCCTCCTCACCTTTGACTTGGCTGCATGACTAGCTTTGGTCATGGCAAATGGGTGGAAATGAGGCTTGATGTTTTCCAGCTTGTTTCTCTCGAACCTCTGTCCCTGTTCAAGAGCATGTCCAGGTTAGCCCACTGGCTCACAGGAAGGGGATGAGAGACATGAGCAGAGCCACCCAGCCGATCCACAAACTCACCAGTAAGAAAGAAGTGTTGGTGTTGCATGCCACTGAGATTCTGAGGTTAGTTGTTATACATCCTCATGGTGGCAATAGCTAATTGGTCCAGGACCCAAATTCCAGAAGTCTCCTGACATAGATGAAAGTGAACTGATGCTGTCTGTCAAGGCTGAGTGGACGATGATATGAGATTTAGTACAGCTTCCTTCTCATTCTCATTTCCACCTAGCTCCTATATAAGCTCTCTTGACTCCTTTCCTATTCATGGGTTCTAACAGAAAGTTAAGTCTTCTGTTCAAGCAAAGGAAAACAAATTCACTGGGTCTCCATATTCAGTTATTTTGGTCATTTAACTCCAATGGATGTGTGTATTTTTCAAATATTTACAGATTACTTTTTTAGAAATCCTACTTTAAACGTTTTTACTTGTAATTGTTCCAACTGTTTTATAGACTTGATGCCTCAGCAAGCAGAACATATAGCCCACAGCTTTAATTTTGTGTAGTAAGGAAGCATAAGCTATAGAAATAAATCTAAATTCTATAACGTCATACCTTTTGACCTTAAAACAAGACACAAAACCTCTCAGAGCCTGTCTTCTTATATGCAAAATCGGACTCCTACTTACTCAGAGAAGATTAAATGAAGTAATGTTTACACTCCGTTACGAAAGGTGGCCTGGGCCCCCCGGCCCCCCCCGCGCGGCCCGCCGCCCCCGCCCGGGCGGGGGGGGGGGGCGGCGGGGGGGGGGGCGGGGCGGGGGCGGGGGGGGGCGGGGGCGGGGGGGGGAGGGGGGGGGGCGTCGGGGATCG